>RJWH01006521.1:0-53418 GCA_004363575.1 Solenodon paradoxus
GGGAGAGAGGGAGGGAGAGGGAGGGAGTGCGTGCGTGCGTGCGTGCGTGCCACTGCTCTCCCAGAGGACCGAATTCAGAGATTTTACTTCATTTTGTTTTGGGGAAGAACTATGATTCTGATACAAAGTTTCATTGAGAAAACAGTGTTTATGAAGGGTGACAAGGGACACATTTTGAAGACACTGTCTTAAATATTAAACAGTATATCGAGGTTTACTTATTCAAATGAGAAAAGTTCTTGAAATTTTAACACCAGTCATGCACACGCGGAAGTTTCTAAACAGAATTAAGGCTGGAGTTTTTTGAAGGCTGAGCCCGTAAGCAGGGCTTCTCAGGGGACTGGTTTCTTCCCGTTAGTGGGTAGCTGGTGCCTTGCTGAGCGCTTAAAAGTTAATTAAACTGAAATTTCACTCGTGAACCAGCGCCGAGTCCTCCGGAATAACTTCACCTCAGCATTTTCCGCCGAATTTCACGTTGGTCTTTGTCGCTGACCACTTTACCTCTATGTTAGAAGGCTGACTGGAGCTGTAGTTATCAAATCAGCTTAGAGCTTTTATGAAGTTCCTTCTGATCCAGCTGAAATTCCGACCTAAGGCTGACACTGAGCCCTTTGTAAAACGAAAATGCCGCCCCACGCCCGCCCCGCCCTGTCCTCTGGCCGCCCGCCTGCCCGCCGTGTGAACACGAGCTCGCTTGTGCTCCCCCAGGAGAAGCCGTCTTCGCCAGGTGCCTGTCCTCCCTGAAGGACGAGCGGATTCAAGCCAGCAAAAAGCTGACAGGCCCTCAGAAGACGCGGTTTGAAGGGGATAAGAAGTCCTTCCTGGAAGACATTCGGAAGGTGGGGCCAGGTCCCTGGGGTGTCTCCCTGGAAGGCAGCGGGTGGGGGTGGTGTGGGAGCCCCCCTTTGGTGGGACCGGCAGCCTTCCCCCAGTGGGTTCTTGCTGGTGGGCCTAGGAGATGAGCGTGCAACTGTGCTGAGTCTGTCATCCTGCAGGCCCTCTATGCGTCCAAGATCATCTCTTATGCTCAAGGCTTCATGCTGCTCAGACAGGCAGCCGTGGAATTCGGCTGGACCCTCAACTACGGTGGCATCGCTCTGATGTGGCGGGGTGGCTGCATTATCCGCAGGTGGGCGGCGGTGGAGGACGGTGGTCTCGGGTGCGGTGTGAGCAGTTTCCCGTCACGGGTGCTTGGCGCTCGCTGCTGCCCTGGCCCGGACAGGTCTGGGCCAGCCCCACGTGTGCCGTCTGCACGCCAGCCCCCCGCGCAGTCACGCTCCGCCTAGCGACGGGTCCGTGCTGAGAAGCGCGGCGCTCAGTGGTCTCCTGTGTGGACGCCGCGGAGGTCACAAGCCGAGAGGGTGGGCGCCTGTCCCCCGGGCCAGACGGGCCGCCTCGTGGCTGTGCTGTGCGCCGCCTGTCCCGACGTCATGTGTAGGAGGGAGCTTGGCTGTGACTCCGGGAGCCACCCTGCCCTCTGGCCTTCCTCTTGGGACTTCCCGCGGCTGGTGTGTCTGCGGCTGACACGAGCGTCTGCCTCTGCGGGCTGCGCACCCGCTCCCGACCCGTCCCGTCCGCAGGCGCTCCGCTGTCCAGGTGACCCCTGCCCTCTGCCTTTGCAGCGTGTTCCTAGGGAAGATAAAAGAAGCGTTTGACCGAAACCCGGGGCTCCAGAACCTCCTCCTAGATGACTTCTTCAGGTCGGCCATGGAAAACTGCCAGGCAAGTGGCTGGGCGGGCGGGCCGGCGAGTTTGCTGCGGGCGCGCTGGGCGTGTGTCGCTTGAGGCACGGCGCCAGGGTAGCCTGTCCCCTGGCCTGTCGCGCCCATGCACGTTGCCTCTGTTCTGCGCCAGGACTCCTGGCGGCGGGCGGTCAGCACGGGGGTCCAGAGGGGCATCCCCATGCCCTGCTTCACCACGGCGCTGTCCTTCTACGATGGGTACAGACACGAGGTGCTGCCAGCCAACCTGATCCAGGTGAGCCTCGGGGTGGGACTGGATCCTGCCGGGCCTGAGGGTTGTGCCGGACCCCTGACCCCTGTCCTTTCTCCTTCCCAGGCTCAGCGGGACTACTTCGGGGCTCACACCTATGAACTCTTAGGCAAACCGGGACAGTTTGTCCACACAAACTGGACAGGCCACGGCGGCAGCGTGTCCTCCTCTTCCTACAACGCCTGACCAGGCTCTTGGACGCTCAAGTTCACGGCCAGCACACTCCACTCACCACGCCACGCTGCTCACATGGTCCTTTGCCCTGCTTTCAGCTCAGCTCTTTTAAAATAAAGTGTCGTAAGAGACGCGTGAGAAAGTCAGCCGAGTCCGTTACGTCGTCTTTCTGGGAGAGCCGTCACACCCTCTGCCCTTACCTTGGGGACGCCAGGCACCCTGGAGTGGCAGTCCCCACTCGGTCCCTTTTCCTCCACTTAGTAAAGCTGCATCACGTGTATGTTTTCTTCTCCAGATGCTTAAATATTCTCACCTCAGCCACACTGGCCATCAGCTCAGAGGTGCCGCGGTTGCAGTCTCATTACATTTGAGTCTGTTTCCTTCTAGCCTCATTCACTTTTCCACTTTTTCTTTAAAAACAAAAGCAAAAAAGAGTCCGGAATAATACGAGACAACCACAGTTAGGGTACTGATGCACCCTGGACGGAAGGCTGGGCAGTCAGGGCAGGGTGCGGGCCGCACAGGGCCGTCCGCGTGTGCTGCCTCCGCTGGGGAGCCTCTGCCTTGCCCGGTGACCACTTCGTCAGAGACATTTTCGAGAGCCACAGCTAAGTGCTGGGCTCAGCTTGGCCTTGGGCCATTCCATTTGTCTCTGTAAGGCCCCTGGATTTGGTGAGGGATTTTAGCTGCTCCCAGAATCAGGCCTTTTCTTTGTGTTATTTACTCAAGAACAGCCTGGATGGCAGACTGACATCGGTACATGGCCTTGGACCAGTGTGACTGCTGACCCCACAGTTTAGTAACTCCAGGAATATGTCCCTGGAAAGCTTCAGAAAATCTTGAGTGGCCTTGGAATAGTCTTGTTTTAACTGTTTAAACAGTCTTGTTAACAGTCTTAACAGTTTAACAGAGGTCTCACTGACCTCTGACCTATCGAGTGCGGGTGAGCAAGCTGACGGGGACAGTCCTTTCCATTAAATGGTCAACTTCTAAGGCTTTGGCCGGGAAGCGGGTACTTGGGCCTGACCCAGTCACCCCACTGCAAGTCGAAGGAGCTCCTGGCCACTGTTGGTGACTCGAGTCTTTCGGCCGTGAATGATTAAATGGGTTTTTTCTCAAATGGCCGTCTCCTGACCACTTGCTCTGAGGCAAGCAGGCGCTTCCAGAACGGAGAGGGGTCTTTCGCTGAGAAACAGAAGCGGGAGGCCCAGGGGCCTTTGAAATCCTAGCCCCGGGGGCAGGGGCAGGACTTCAGCTCCGCAGTGGACAAGCCCATGTCCCAGCTGCATGACAGCAAATTATGTGCCCATCTGGGGGCTGGGGCTCTCAGCTGGGAGGGTCCGTGTGGCCCCGCGTGGCCTCGCCGCAGGGAGCTCGGGCTGGCAAAGGGAAGAGGCGCGGGCTCCAAAGGGGGTTCCAGCTGACGGAACACTTGTTTCATAAGACAAACTGCTACTACGTGGGTGTCACAGTCCCCCAAATTCAAGGGCAGGGGGCACTGTCCCCGAATCACAGCTGAAGCCCACGGTGGGTGTCACGTGACTTGTCCGAGGTCACAAACTCCTGGGGGACAGAATGGGAGGCGTGTGCACTGGCTCCCCCGCGGACACGGCTTCGGCAGGCCCGGCCTCTTGCCGCCCAGTGCAGTGAGCGCAGAGCGCGGAGTCCGCGCGTGGCTGCGCCGCCGCAGGGAGAGCAATGGCCTCCGCCGAGGTCAGCATTTCCGGCGCTTTGTCTAAGGGTGGCGAGGCCTCGGGAACCGCAGACGTCGTCGTTAGTTCGGGTGTCGGCAGGATGACGAACGAGAGTGGACTGAGGACGGGCGCTGGTAATCAAACCTGGTGCCACCACCCCCTTTCCCCTCGAGGGGACAGTGAGGAGGACAGTGCCTGCCCCCGAGGGCAGCTGAGACGCGCAACGAGCGCGCAGAACCAGCCGAGCTCATCCAGTGCGACGGTGGCCCGGGTCCTGCTTCCGGGGGCGCGGGGCTGCCACCTCGCGGCCACCCGGGCGCTCCCGCTGCGGGAGGAACAGTTCCGCCGACACCGCGCATGCGTCCTCTGACGCAGTCCCTCGGCCCCACGTCTCTTTCCGGACTCAGGAGTCAGGGCTTCCACACAGGTCACTGGAACAATGTCCTTTCACTCTGGGAAGAGGCTGCATTTTAAACGGAGGATTAGGAACCACGGCGGGACCGAAGTAAAGAGCGCTCTGGAAAATGCAAGGACAGCAGGTGGACGGAGGGGCCGCCGCCCGGGGGCTGAGGTACTGCATCCGAGAACGACCCTTCCCTCGTGCCCCGGGGATCGCGCCCTGCTGGGAGGACCGGGCGCTGCAGCCTGGACGGTGGTAAAGCGGCCGCGGCGCTGTGCCGGTGGAACTCGCTGTAAGTCTGTTCCCGATGCTGGGCGCTGGGGTGGGGCAGCGTCCACGGAGGTGCCTGCAGGCTGGAGAAATCCCCTCGCGAGCCGGACCTGCAGCAACCGGGCTCAGGAGCCCGCTCAGCCAGGCAGCAGCCCGGGAAAAGCCGGCCCCGGCCCTCCGCTGCCCTCTGCTGACGGAGCTCAGCACCACGCCCTCTGGCCAAGGGGAAGGATTTGCAGGTCCAGCCCCGTTTTTTTTTTGCAGCGCAGGCAGTGAAGAATGGATTTGATGCTCAGAGCTCCCAAGGACACTAGAGTACGTGTTAAGGAGGAGCCCTTAATCCTCCAGGAGTGTCCACATTATTGCGTGTGGTCCTAGCGTGGAAGTCGATCAGTATGATTCATTCTCAAAGGTCCTCGTTGCTTCACAATCTCTGAATCTTTCAGCAAATCACAATGGACACGCCCCTCAGCAGGCCTGAAGCTTATTCCACAACCTCGGGTGTGCAAGGTATTTTTCAAGAATCAGTTTCCATCTATATCTGATCCCCTGCTGGCCGCCCCCTGAGCTGCTGGGAAGTTAACGTGCGGTCATCATTGGTGGTCCCACCCGCTCCCCCAAGTCGGGCACAGGCCCTGGAGACACCACACTGAGCAGAGCATCTTCAGAGACTCCCATGGTGACACTAACAAGCTCGGAGTTCAAACCCACACCAGCCATCAGAAGCGGACATCCTTCCCGTGGGAATGAGAATCTTTGCGGAGCCGGAGCGCCCAGTCTAGTCATCTTGGGGCTCCAACCAGCCTTTGTCCCGAGAGCCTGCCTCCAGCCTGGGCCTGGGCCTTCGGCTTGAATAATCTCACTCCTTCTCTTCTCTGGTTCTGCCCCACTGCACCAGTCTCCTCTAGCCTGTCTCTCCTGCTACCCTCAGGGAGCTCAGGTTTTCAAAACAAAGACCAAACAAGGTGTCTTTAGATGCCTCCTTCACTGACGCCTGAAAACCGTCCTCGTTGACTCGACAAACAAAATGCAGTGACTTCATAATTTCTCTACCATACTTATTTCTGTTGCGTCCCTCTCAAAAGCAGCTCTGATATGTATAATCCTTACTTCTTCGAGCTTCAGCTGCCTATCAGAAGAATGAAGAGGCCTGGGAACGATTGTCAGACAGGTTTGTAGATGCTGTGTCTGTTAGCTTAGCTGCTATGTAACAAATCTAAAACGTGGTGACTTTACGGGACGACCATGTCTTGCTCAACAGTCTGCTGGCCGTCTGGAAGCTATTCTGGCCTTGGTTGGGATCATTCCCAAGTCCGAAGTGTGCTCCGCGTCTGGGGAGCAAACTCTTCTCCACATTTGGGCCGGTTAGCTGGAGCTGGTGTGGGTTGTCTCGCCGGCCGTGTGTGGCCTCTCCCGGCAGCAGGCTAGCTCTGGTGCGTCTCACGCAGCGGCAGGGCTCCAGGAGGGAGGACGGACGTGAGCCGCCTCATGGGGCCGAGGCATGAGCCCGCACATGTTCCCCACACACAGGCCACAGCAAGTCACAGGGCCAGTGCGACTAGTACACGGGGAGGGGAACCACTCCCCTTTCTGGAGCGAAAAGGGAGGCAACTGCTTTGAAATGAAAGAACATGCAAGGTACAAAGCACAGAGGCTGCCAGAGAAGGCACTGCTACTGTCCGCTGAGCACTTCTGCGGGGAAGGTCAAACCTGGCGCTTAAGCCTTACAGCTTCTCTGCAGGCTGGTACTATGACCCCCGCTTCAGATGAGGGAACTGAGGCTTGGAGAGGTTCTGGGTCTTGCTCAGGGTCACAGAGCTTCTGAGATGCGCGGGGCGGGGCCCTAGGGGAGGCGCTGCCCCACCTCTGGCCCCTTTCCGGCTGCAGGCCTGGGTCACGCCTGCCTGCCAGAGAAATCCCGTCACCTCACCCACCAGCCTGCCCTGCCTGACAAGGACCATCCCAGGAGCCTGGACTCCTGGGGGCAGACGGGTGAAGAGGCCAGAGGTGCCGTCTGCCCAGATGCAGTGGAAATGGACCAGAGGGTCAATTGACCCCCAAAAGAGGTTCTTCGTGTCTCAGCCCGCTGCGTGTTCGGGGGACTTCAGTGAAGAAGATGACGGGCTCACCTTTGATGAAGAGAGAAACACAGTGTACCCTGGTGGCTTAGCAGTGAAATCCGGCTGCTGCAGACCACACGCATCCCAAGGCCTGGGGTTCTAGACCAGGGACTGGGGGAACAACCAAGACGAATCGAAGGTAAAGTAAATAAAATGCTTCCAAGGGCACACCCTGGTGACTCAGAGGTTAAGGCCACACCTGAGGCGTGGTCCACAACTAAAATGAACAGCTAAATCAATAAAAAGCTCCAGCCTCTCATTTCCTTCCTGCCTCCATCTCTGCCTGCTTTCTTCCTTTATAAAGCTACATAAAACTACTGAAAAAAATGCTTCTTCCTCAAAAATATTAAAAAATGCTTCCTCCTTCCTCTCCTTGCCTGCCTGCCTACTCAACTTAATTCCTGTTGCACCTTTCCTTTAAAAAAAAAAAAAAAAAAAGCAAACAAATATGTCTGTCAAAAAATATAAATGCCAGGTGTGCCCCGGTGACCTGAGTGTCTAGTGCACTTGGGAGCATCCCGCAGTCATCCCAAGGACCCCAGTTCAAGGCCCAGGGCCTGGGAGAACAACCAATATGAAGCAAATGAAATAGATAAAGTGCTCTTTTCTCCTCTCTTCCTGCCTGCCTGCTCGCCCTTATGCCTGCCTGCACCTTTCCTTTAAAAAATGTAAGCACCTCTATCTCTATCTGCCTTCCTTTTCCCTAGTGCTCAGAGGTTAACTTGAGGTCGAAGACCTTCCAGCTCTTTCTCTGTTCCTCTGGAATAGCCCACATCTCCAAGAAATACTCTTCTTCTTTTTTTTTTTTTTTTTTTTTTTTTAAAGCAAAACCAAGATTCTTCTGTACATACGGATCTGCAAGTTTTTTTTTTCTTTCACTTGATGTCATGGAGGACATTCCTGTATAAACTGGCAATTTAAATGCTTTAGTGCTGAAAACCTTTTGTGGGATATTCTGAAGAACAAAATCCTCAGCTCTTGCAAGCATTCGACCCCTAATAACCATGTACGTCAAATCTCTGCCGCCTGAGCTGCACCCCACCGGACCCCACTGAGATGTGGCAATTTTCACGTGGATCAAGGAACGGCAGGGAAGACAGGTGTGTTCTGTGCTCGCCCCGCGGAATTCAGAATAAACACACTAAACCAGAGACGAAGCGTAAGGAGGCCCAGAAAGAGTATTCCTCAGTGATGGAAGCAGTGAGGCCTTAGGAAAGAGATCACTAAGTCAAACTTTATTTTAACATTAGGGGCCCTTGCATTACTGGTGACGTGAGGGCCTAGTCTATTTACCACCACTGTCACCTATGATGCCGATGCCATCATCCCAGGCTTGGGGGCTCTCGCTGGAATGCAGGAAAGGGGAGGACACCCATGTCTTTATCTAATAACTAGCTACAATAAGGGGAGGACACACATGTCGTCATCTAATGACTAATTCCAGCGCAGGGTATGCTTTCAGCTTCGAGTTCGTATTTAATGTGCTTTTGTGCCAGGACAGCTCTGCCAGTCCCAGCAGGAGGCGCTGGTTTCTAAATTTTCATGACTAGACCAAGCTATCATTAGAAACAAAGTTACAGGTGCCCTCTCTCTCCCTGCCTGCCTGCAACTTTCCTCCGAAAAACAACAAAAGAAATGAAGTTACATGGGGCATCCTGGTGGCTTAGCGGTTAAATCTGCGGCCTCCGGAAGGCACAGCACACACATCCCAAAGACCCAGATTCACCACCTGGGGTGGGGGTGGGGGTGAACAACCAGGATGAACAACTAAATAAATAAACGCTTCTTCTTGCCAAAAAAAAAAAAGAAAAAGAAAACTGTGCCCTGGTGGCTCCAGCACTAAGTCAGCAGCCACAGCGTAGACCATGTAAAATCCAAGGACCTGAGTTCTTAATCCAGGCGAGTGGGGAAGCTGACAACCACAAAAATGAACAAACGAATAAAAATGCTTCTTTAATGCGTCCTGGTGGAGGAGTGGTTGGGTCAATCACCCCCGAAGGAGCAAGCCGCATATCCCTAGGTTCAAGTGTTGAGTCCGGGGAAACGACCAGTGTGAACAACTAAATAAAAGGAAAATAAATATGCTTCCTTCTCCATTCTCTTTCTGCCTACTTGTCTACTTGTCTTCATTTCCGCCTGTACCTTTAAACAACAACAAAAAATCCGGTGCTTCTTCAGGCACACGCTGGAAGCCTAGAGATTTGGACAAGGCACAGCCCATATCCCAGGGTTCCTGATTCAAGACCCAGGGCCGGGGCAAACAACCAGGATGAACAGTTGAATAAAATAAATAAGTGCTTCGTCCCCCTCTCTTCCTCTTCTTTCTTCCTGCCTGTGTTCCTGCCTACCTTCCTTTCTCTTCGAAAAAAAGAGGGGTTACATAAAGTTAGCCTTAAATTATATTAAAACGAAGGTAATAAGTACTCAAAACTCATTACCTGTTAAATCTATTGTTACACTGTAGGTTTTTCTATAATGTATGCTTCACAGCCTCACATCCATTTACCGGTCTGGTGGCTGTGAACCTTCTGTCCCCATCTAAGTTCGGTGACCTCACACCAGTAGCTTGAAATCAGCAATGATGGGACTATTCGCCCGTGGAAACTGACAGATGCAACACGCTGTCTAAGGACATGACAGGGACAATAGCAGTGCAGGTTCAAGTGAGCATCTACTGAATCTTGAATCTTTACAGGCACAAAACACTGAGGAAAAATATTTTTACAGTAGATGAACACTATTCTTTGATTTGGCAAGCAAGGCCCTTGCTCATGCCGTTGAGGTGTGTTTGAAAATCTAGAAGAATGGGGCTGGGAAGGAATCTGATAGCAGTGAAGACCCAGCGTTGGACTTGATTTTAGTCTTCACTTTTAACATAAAGGAAAATCAGCTGACGTACTATCTGAACTGTGCTTCCTTGCTAACTGCAGTGAGGGCAGTGAGTGACCTCTCCGCTGATGGGACAGTTATCAAGCTTAGTGACGGCGATGAAAACGAAGTTACAACCGCGTGGGGGAATGCGTCAAGCGTCGGTGACATCGTGGTCCCGCCCACACGCCTTTTTCCGGGAGCCGGTGCCACGCAGCGGGCAGGGGGCAGGGGGGCAGGGGGCTGGGGGCTTTGGGGTCGTCGAGGGCCCGTCGGGCCCGCCCCCTGGCGGAGGGGCTGAGAGGACACGCCGCGGGCACCTTTCTCAGGCCGCCGCTAGGGGGCGCGCGCGGGGCAGCGTGAGCGTCGCTGCGCGCTTTGTCCCCGCGCACGACCCGTAACCCGGCGCCGCGGCGGGAAAATCTGACTGCGCCGCCGCCGCTGTCACGAGCCTCCGGCCTGGGCCAGCCGCGGCGATGGAGGAGCCGGAGGCCGAGGAGCAGCAGCGGTTCTCTTACCGGCAGGTACCGCAGAGCTGGGCTCCGCCGGGCCGGGGCGGACGCGCCGACTCTGCAGGGGAAGCGGCCCCGTGTGGGTGCCCGCCGCCCCGCGTCTGTGACCGTCGCCCCGCGTCTGTCCGCCCGGCCGCCGCGGTGGGTGCCGGGACGCGGTTCCCACGGCGACGCGAGCCGGAAGGGCGCCGGGGACGCGACGGCGGGGGACGCGGGCCCCGCGAGGCCTGCTGCTGGCTTCGCGGCCGCCGTGGTCTTTCCGCGGACAGGCCGTTGGCGGTGCAGGGACCCGGCAAAGCGCCTGGCTCGCCGCGCCCGCGGCTGCGGTGCTGGCCCTCCAGCCGGCGCGCTCCTCCCCTCCCCGGCCCGCCCGGCCCGGCCCGGGGGCTCGCCGTCGGGCTCGGAGGCTGCCCCTCCGGCGTGGGTTCGAATCTCCGCCCCGCCACCCGCTGCGCACGTGGGAAGTCGGAGATGTCATGCAGTCCTTCCTTAAACGGCACGGGCCATAAGTACAGTGTCGTAAAAAGGTAAAAAGCGAGAACCAGGGGGGATCGCCTTAGAGGTTGTCCACCGGCGCCGGGGAGTTTCCTTCCTACGCGGCGTCGGATCTCCCCTGGCAGCTGCCCACCCACCCCCGCCTTGAACTTGAGAGGTTCGGTCCGTCCGAAAAAGCTGCTGGAACGGTGCGCTGCACAGCGACATGCCCCGCCCCTCCGTCCTTGGGTTTTGCTCTCTGTCCCCTTGCTCCCTTTTCTGCGTGATTTGAGAATTGCTCTGATAGCTCGACGTTTCGCCCTTGTTTCAATGCTCACCGACGCCTCTCTGAAGAATAAGGGCCTTCTCAGTCAAAAACTCAAGGCTCACTCAGGAAGTTTTTGTTTTTTTACAGGAAAAGTGCAGGCAGGAAGAGAGAGGAGGAAGAAGCATTTTAGTTAGCAGTTCATCATCTCGGTTGTTTCCCCATTCCAGGGCGTGCCCAGAAAGTTTAATATTGATGAAATCCTTTTCTTTATTGTACAGTTCACATTGAGTTTCCTCACACAAACCACCTAAAAGAAATTACCTTCAAGGGTCTTTATCCCTCCCAGGTGTTGGTCTGTTTCCTACGAATGCCTCACCTTACCTAGGTCTGTGACATCTGAAACCCAGGAAGGGAAGTGCGTCCTGATCTTCTGGGTCTCTGCCCTGCAGTGGTGCCTCTTCTTGTCTCTGCTCTGAGCACTTGCAGCTCTTATGCTGCCTTGAGTTCAGTGGTCCCCGTGACACTCCAGCTCTGCCTCCGGCATAGAGATGGAGCACACACGGGGTGAGACAGAGACTCTGATTTAACTTGTTTGGCTTCTGGACTCTGCTTGGAGAGGATCTAAAAGGTTGCTGAGGGTCCCTGAGGGCCCTCTTGGGGTGGGTTAGCAACTGGGGTAGGTGAGCAAAGCAGCAAGTCAAAAGGCGGGTCACAGTGCCCCAGTGAGCTTTTCTCTGTGCTTCCTGATCTGTCATCCTCAGTCACCCACGACTAGTGCTGGTGGCAGAGGGAGGGGGTCCTCTCACACTTATTTAATTAACCACCTTGAAGATAAAATCCTCAAACACCTAACGGATGACTTTACTCTTTAGGAACTTTGTGGAATAACTGAGTAAAGTCACGCAGCTACTTTGCAAGTACCAGTCTGACTTGTGTCCCCGCTGACCTGCCATCATAATTCCTTATCTTTACTTGACCTAAATCATAGCCATTAACTAGGAAGTAATGTTTCTACAAGTCACACTCCAGAGGCCTCATTAATTTATTAGTGCATTTGAAAAGTCACTCAGCCATTGTGCAAAGTGCTGAAGGAATTAAGCTGAGCAGACCCTCTCCTTGGTCTTAATTTTTTTTTTTTTTAAAAGGAAAGGTGCAGGCAGGAATGAAGGTGAGTGTCTTTTTTTTTTCATTTAGTTGTCCACACTGGTTGTTCCCCCTGCTTGCCCTGGCCCAGGACTTGAACCCAGGGGAATGTGGTTTGCGCCTTTGGAGGAGATTGACCTAACTGCTGCTCCACCAGGGTGCACCAGTCTTCAGTTTTTTAAGAAGTGAAAAGCTCTTATGTGCAACTTTACCTACAAAGTATTCTGATTTTTGCTCCAGAGGCTAAAGGCAGCGGTTCACTATACTGTTGGTTGTCTGTGCGAGGAAGTTGCATCGGACAAAGAGATGCAGTTCAGCAAACAAACCATCGCAGCGATTTCGGAAGTGACTTTCCAGCAGTGCGGTATGAAGCCATGGCCTTCCTGTTCGCTACAGAAATCTGGGTTGATCTGGCCTGGGAGAAATGTGTGGGTGGCCTGTCTTAGCAACAGACGAGGAATAGTATCATAGGACGCTTCATGAAACTTTTCTTGATTCAGATCTTCTGTGGAAAGAACTTTTTTCCCCTCCTCTTAAACTAACGCTGGGAAATTAGCACCTTTATATTTTATTGTGTTTAAACTGCCTGACATATTAGATGTTAAATTTTTTATTTTACTGCTTTATAGCATTTTTATATCACCCATAGTTTATTTGACAGCTGAGCTTGTGGCTTTGGTATTTGCTTGACTTCAGAGGGAAATTAATGTCCTTGCAAGTCCTGCCTTATAGCAAAATTGTAAGTGAAGGGATAGTTTCCAGGAACCAAAGGTGTAGCCACAGTTCCCAGAAGGCTCTGTAAAGGGTTGAGGGTGCCAAGAAGGACGGGGAGGTTATGGTGAGCAGCCGAAAGGCCCCTGCAGCGCCGGTGCTGCCTCCACTGCCTCCTCCCCCTTGCAAAGGGTTCGCTGCCTTAGTCACTGGACTCAACCACGGAGCTCGAGATCGCCCCTCCTTCTGTGATAAGGTCGAGATGGATAGCTAAAGTCTCTCTCTTTTTTCTTTTTCAGAAAATTTTGCCAGAGACCTTGAAATGTTTGCAAGGTAGGTAGAGAGCTGGATTATCGGAGGCTGTTTGTTTCAATCTGTGGACACCCTCTTCTTTTTCCTTCCCGATTTTAGAGATGCTGGTCTCTAATCATGATTCTGCAGGAATGTAACATCTGCTTTCATCATGTCCATGCAGACTTGATTTCACATTGGTGGGCGTTTTCCCAGTGTTATTCAGTTCCAGGTTAAAAAGGAATGCATAACACCTCCAGGACTCTTTAAAGAACATTCCTGCAGGTGGGAAGGCTGGGATCTGAGGATGCCGCCCCGTGCTGGGTGGCTTGGGCCCTGCAGGTGTGCATAATGACTGTGCCACCATCGGACTGACACCCGGGAAAGCTTTAGCTCTTACAGTGATTTATGCTCATCTCTTTCTTCAATTAGTACCTCAGGTAATTGAAAACAATGGCAAGGAATTGCTTTTATGAAGCAGTGTGAATGAGCAAGGCCTGAAAGGGCTGAAGCCTTCTGATTTGCTACCACTTCTGATTTGGTGCCAGCCTCTCCCACACCCTGTGCCTTTCACCTTGCTCCTTTTAGCTCCTGGTTCCTCGGGTGAGTGTTTGGAATGAATTAAAGTAGTCTCAAAGGGCAGGCTCTAAATCTTCCTGTTCCTGTGCAGATGAGTCCCTAAAAACCGCTGAGCATCTTCAATTTGACCAAAAGGGATAAAATAATATGATGGACTCCTGATAGCTCAGGTGGCTTATTCATTGTTCATTCTGATGGTTGCTGCTTCTGGGGGGCCTGTTCCCCCCATCCCATCAGACTTCCCCGCCCCCAGCTGTCGCCTGTGAAATAGCACTTACCATCTTTACTTGCCATTTCTTTTCTTTTTGAAAATACAATTTGTTTTTATTATAAAGGGAGGCACACAAATAGTTATTTGATTTGAACGGAGGTTGCCTTATAGATCAGGATGAGAGACCAGTACTTGAGCCATGTTGGACAGGCGGGGACTGTCCTGTGCTTTGTGGGCTGGCCTTTGGCATCCCTGGCCTCTCCCTGCTAGATGCCGGTAGCAGGCCCCCAGTCGTGACTTTTCTTGCCATTTCTGTGTTAGCTGTGGGAAAAGACAATGACAAAATCCAAATACTTTTGTGAAAATACTAGAAATAAAAGTGGAATTAGAAATATTTAGCATTGAAACCCATTGAGCTTTCGGGTACTCTTTGTTTTTTTAAAGGAAAGGTGCAGGCAGGAATGAAGGGGCGTAGGCAGGTAGGCAGAGAGGAGGAAGAAGCACTTTTATTTTATTGTTTTTCTTGGTTGTTCCACCAGGGTGTGCCTCTTTTTTTTTTTTTTTTAATATAGTCACATTACCTGGTTGATTTCCTTCGGGGCACTGTGTGCGCTGAGACTGTCAGCCCCACGAGGAAGGGCCCTCTCGCCCCTCTCGCCCCTCTCGTCTGGGAGTTCTGGCAGACTGGCAGCTGCTGTCCTGTCCGCCAGTCTGCCGAGCTCTGAGCGCGCCCACTGTCTGCAGGCTCCAGGTGGGACTCAGCGCCCCGCAGGCATGCTCCCAAGAACCCCAGGAACACAAGTGCAGATTTCTTTGAAGAGTCACCCTTTGTCTTAATTTCACATTCATTTTCATCATATCCCAGTTTGTTCTCACACAAAATATCCTGCTTTAGAGTTTGTCACTGAATAGAACTGACGTTCCCAGAAGGTCAGCTTGGTTTATCCGGTGGCTTTGAGCTTCCTCTGATTCACAGTCTCTATCCCGAAAACTACGATTACTCCTCTTTGAAAAGTCTGAAGCTCTGATTACGGTGTGAGGTCAGCGGCATATTCAGTCGTCCTAGGCCCGTCTGGGAACTGACCCAGTGTGTGTATGTGAAGTTTTTTCAATGAGAAAACTCATTTCTAATCAGCTGGCCTTTCAACTTTGGAAAATCATCTCCTCATTTAAATCGTGAACTCCTTTTATTAAATTTGACATGTCTAGTCACCTGCTATTGTTAATATGTTAAAGAGCAAACATTTTGAAGAATATAGATATTCTACAGTAAATAAATTATAGGAACATTTGGGGAATGGTCTCCGAAACCTATGTTGTTATGAGTGTTATGTGAAAAGTTGCTTTACTGTTTTCCCTAGAGAAATATTCTGCAGTCAGAAGTTTGAGTTAGAAGCCTCTCTGCTGGGTAGTGACCGGCCAAGGCTCTCCCTGCCCCTCCTGCTAGCAAAATGTCAGCAAGAAAATGGTGCAGAGATAGCAGGTGACAGCTGAGTGGCAGAGAGGTGGAGTCTGTTGTTCCCTAAACACTTCCTTGTGAACAGTAGCTGACCTTGCTCTGTGATGCTTCCACGTCTTCCTTCTGCCTCTTCCTTTATGAATGGAAACTCCACCAGGGCAGCCTGACTGTGATTGAGAGGGAGCCACGCTCTGTCCATGATGCTTAACATTCTCCACCAGGACAGCTAGGTCTGGCCTGGCACCTTCGTCCGACTGTCTCTCTGTCCTGGTCCTTGCAGTGGCTAATTAGATGTTATCTCCAGGGCGCGCCCTGCTGGTTTAGTGGATGAGGCCATTGGATGTAGTGCACATACTTCCCAAGGACCCAGGTTCACATCAGGGCACTGAGGGTTTGACAACCAAGATGCTCCAGCAACTAAAATGAATAAAATGTTTCTTCCTGCCGGCCTGCCTGCTCACCTTCATCCCTGCTGCACCTTTCCTTTAAAAATAGACAAAAGACGTTATCTCCCGAAAGGGATCTCAGGACAGGCAGATTTTGTCAATTAGGAGGAGATGACTCATGATATTCGCGCATTCAGCAGGATGCAAAGGATTAATTTGGCCAAATTACGAAGTATTCTTTCTGTATGATGATGTCTTTAAGTCAGCAGATATTCAGTGAGGACTTACTATGTGCCGGCCACTTTGCTAGGTGTGAAGGAGACAGAGATTCCCGCTTACCCCACTTAACAAAGTTCCTACTTATTTCTGTAGTAAGTTTGAAATGGCAAGAAAGGGTGTAATTAGAGTAATAAATTATTGAATAAAGCCTATTATCTCAAATTACCTTTTAAAGCAAAGCTAAGAGGACTAGACTGAGAATTTGAGTCCAAGGAAAACAGCCGGATGTCTTTGTTCTGCCCTGGCTGTTGTCGAGGGGGCACGTGCACCCTTGTTGGGAAAGGGGCGTAGGACACTCCTGCATCAGCTTGTCCCCGGACTCCAGCTCGTTTCACGGATACTCTCTTTGTTGTTCTCTCTCGCGCCTACTCAGACAGAGGCGGTCTTTGTCTCGCGACTGCCACCTTCTCTTTTCACTAAAGGTGTACACTGACCTTGCTTTTTCTGTGACGTTCACTATGACCATGTCACCACTCAAGTCACCAAGGGTTTGAAGCCTCAGGCCCCTCCCTGTGCCCTTATTCTTCGGCACCCTTGATCTCAGGAATGTGGGCAGAATGGCTTGCGCTTCCTCTCCGACTCTTTATTTAACTAGTATCTTGATTAGTAACTCCACTCATTTTTGGGTCACTGTTGGCTAGTGACCTTTATCTAAAAACATGGACTCTTTAATATCTTTGTTAGTTTGAAGCCTGACCAAGAACTTTTGTGTTTCATCACAACTTAAAAAAAAACAAAAAACCTAAACCTTTTGGTTAATTGTTTCTGCCCTTTTTCTAGACACGCGAAACGAAGCACAATTAACACCGAAGACGTGAAGCTCTTAGCCAGGAGGAGTAATTCACTGGTGAGATGAATTTCTCCGCTCACTCCCCTTTCCCATCAGAATACATTATTCCCAATTAATCACGTGCAGCCATGGATCCATTCCCCAGGGCACCTTGCATTAAAAACGAGAGATGCTTGAACCGTTCAGACCCACCCGTAATTTATAGTCTTTCTTTCATTATGATGGATCTTGCTAAGCCAATTTGAAATTTTCTAATCAGCACTCTCTGGATTTCTTAATTTGCCTTTTTTGTGATAGCTCCGAACTGTGGTCCTGTGGTTCATTTACAGCGTGATGTCAGAGACAGGTCACAAGCTGGGGTGTCTGGGGCTGGTGTCGTTGGGGCGCCCACCCACATGTTCCCTGACAGGCCAGGTCTGGGAGGAGTACGTACATCCGGGACATTTTCTGTCTTTTCAAGGAAGCCTGGAAGTCATCTTGACCAAGCCCTTATTTTGCAGTAGTGCCCTGCTCGTCGCAGGCTAGTGACGGCTGAGGGCAGAGGCAGGACACCTGGGAGGGCTGCTGACCATCTGGCTCTGTCAGCCAAACTGCTTCCAGCTCCTGCCACGATGTGGGCCCCTCGAGGGCAAGGGTTCGTGTTTTCTCTTTTCTGCCCCTTGTGCTGTGCTGCGCAGGGCCTGGCACATAGTCGGTGCTCAGTTAGTTGCTGAGTGAATGCATTTGTATAGCACTTACCTGTTTGCAGGGGCTTTTATAGATATTATTCTACATGTTATCTAAACCTTGCAACCACTCTATGAGGGTTTTATTTATTTATTTATTTATTTTTTAAGGAAAGGTACAGGGAGGAATGAAGGGGAGTAGGTAGGCAGGGAGAGAGCGGAGGAAGATGCGTCTTTATTTTAGCAACACTGGTTGCTTCTCCCAGGCCCGGGTATGTGGCTTGCTCCCTCCTTCGGAGGCCCCTGGCCTGACCCCCCCTCCACTAGGGCGCCATCGGTGCGGGTTTTATTTCCTCCATTTTACAGGGGAGGCAACAATGCTCAGTAACTTCCCAAAGTCAAATAGGGACTTCCTGGCTCACAGTGGACGCTTCACCTGTGTCCCTGACGTTAGCGCTGTTTCCACGGGGCCCTCTTTGCCTCTACTCTTCTAATAGCCTTTTTTCCAAAGTTTTCAGTCAGGGTTAGGTTATGCTTCCTAAGACAAGTAGCTTAGGTGCTTGGCAGTTTTTTCTTCAGTGGAGGCGATGCTGCTCTCTCTCCGTTGATTCCGTGCGGCCTTCTACTACGGTGAGCACTTTCTGCTTTTTGCAATTGAGTGGTCAGTGCAAGTCACCTCAGAATATTAATTGGGAGATTACCTGCTTATTGCATATTTTTTTACTTCAGAATATCGTTCCAGTTTTGAACTCCTAACCTTTTTTCCATCTGACAGAAACCATTAGAGTTGTAGCACCTGACTAAATGCTTCCTGAGGGCAGAGACCTTGTCGTATTTACTTGTATGCCTGGTGTCTGTCACAGTAGCTGCTCAATAACTTTTAGTTCAGTAAATGCAGGAAATGCAGGGAGATGGTGACTCTGGCTGGTAAAACGTGTTTGTGACTGGTGTGCCTTCTGCAACCAGCTTCCAGTTCCTTTTTGTTTTTTTTTGGGGGGAAGCTGCAGGCAGGAGTGAAGGCGAGCAGAGACAGGCAGGCAGGCAGGAAGAGAGGAGGGAGAACTTTATTTATTTTATTTAGTTCATCTTTGTGGTTCCTCCCGGGTCCTTGGGATGTGTGTGGGCTGCGCTGTCAGCCAGAGGCAGCGGGATACTCAGCTAGGGCGCGCCAACTTTTGTCTCTTTTGATCACTCAAAGGAACTCTTACTTTTTGTATGAAATGTGAGTGGTAGTGGATTAATTTTTATAGATTATTTCAGGAAAAAAATTATTTTTGTTAGGAAGGAAGGAGGAGGCTGCTTCCTTTTATCCATTTGTTTGTTTATTTTTGGTTTCCCCAGCCCCAGTCATGAGCTCCACGCGGTCCACACCCATCTGCCAGCTTAGAGCCCAAGCCACCAGGGTGCGCCTGGAAAACGTTTTGAAGCTACATTTAACTCTTGAACAGGCTTTTCCACCTAAATTCTTTGAGTGGGAGGGCTTGATTTTTTTCTAGGTTTATAAAATGGCTTTTTGTAACCAGATAAGAATATGGTTATTTAATTCTCCTCTGTAGCTAAACTACATTACAGAGAAAAGCGAAGAGCTCACTCAGTTTCACTTAGAACAGAAGGCCAAGAAGAAAAAGAAGCCAGAGGATGAAAACATAAACTCAGTGACGTCAGCAGAGGCTGGAGTGCTGGAAAGTGAGAATTAAACTCTACCACCATTTGGGAAAAGCAGCTTTCAGCAGGTAGAGCCGCCAAAAAATGTGTGTGTGGCCACAGGGGAATTTTGAAGGGATAAATGACGATTTAATAAAAATGCTAGGAGGCTTTTCTCTAAGTCGTTGACTGCAAGAGCTAATTCAAAAGAGAATTGGAAATTCTTAAGGAAATATTCCCATGTCTTTCTGAAGCACATAGAAAAGGTGTGTGTTTGAACGGTATTATATTGGAAATTATATCTATTGCAATAATAAAACTGAGTGAAAATTAAATATGGCTGCCTTTTTCAAGTCATGCATATCCTTTTACATATTTTTTTAGGCTAAGAGATAGTTCCTGAAAGATTTAGATGAATATGTAGTTCTTTGGACCAGAAGAACTTCTAGTAACCTTTGATGTATTTGGCGTATGTATGTATGCGTGGTCTTACAATATTTGTGTCATCATGGACTGTCACTGTAAGGGGTGACCGCTTTGTGCTCCCCGGAGCTGCAGTTTGCTCTGGATGTCCAAGGCAACAGCCGGCGTCCTTTATGATTCCATCTTTGTAAGATGGCAGAAAGGAATTCTAGAAGGCTCCTTTTCATGAGCTGGGCCCCTTACAGTGATGAACATTAACTAGACCTATTAACCGTTTAACCGGATGATTAACCATTTAAAGAAGCCGATGTCCTGGTACCGTAATTGGGGTAATTTACATTTATACTATTTCTTGTCTTCCTTATTACACCAGTTCTTCAAAAAGCATGATGTAAAAGAGCCCGTGTTCATATTTTATTAGTGAAGTTAAGTGACCCAGCAAAGTTTCCAGGCATCATCCCCGTCAGAAAGTAGCAGGACTGGAATGCGCTGGGAAGGGCTGTCCTGGCTCGTACAGAGCTGATTCCTTAAAACCTGCGTTCAGGAGAGGTGAGTCAGAGCTGCACGTTACTGTCGGCCGATTGTGAAATCCATGAAGAGCTCAGTTAGTGCTGTCTCCCCACCGGCAGGACCGCTCCTCAGCATTCCTGACCTGGGGTCCCCGGGGCTCTGTGGAACTCCTCCAGGGATGGGGGCTCTCCTGTCACCAGACACGACCATCTGCAAGTTCATCTAAAAAGAGAAGTCTTCCACGTCTGACTTCTGCCTGGGTCCTGGTTCTGCCCTTCAGAAAATAATGTAGTACTGACTTACTTTCTTTTTAATTTAATTTTTATTGCACTAACTTTATTTTACACATTAAAACACACTCATGTGCAACTTCCCCCTTCCTCAGATACATGTCCACACACCCTGCCCTCTGCCACCTCAGCAAGTGATCACTGACTTACTTTTAATCCAAGTTCCATGTACCTTTTTGGAAACATACATTCGTGCACAAAGAATTAGATGCTCATTCTCCCGAGGGCAGGCTTGGGGGCAAAAGGGGCTCACTGGGCGCCTTGTGTCCTTGTGTAGAGCCTGGGCTCATGGTAGGTCGCTGTATGCAAGACTGTAAGAGTTAGTGTGAATTTGTCCAAGGAGTTCACAGGTTTCTAAAATTTTGCTAATTAAGATGTTGACATTGGTCCTTTCATCTTGTCAGAAAATTGTTGGATGGGAAAGATCGTGTCTTTTTAGGATATGCTGCATACCTATGAATACTTGTTTCCTGAGTCTGAGATATGTCGGTGGAAAAGGAACGAGCCTGTGCTTAGGTCAGAGGGCTCTCACCAGGGAGTCCATCCTCGCGTGGTGGGAGCTCTTCGGACTGTGCGGGAGGGAGGAGGAAGGGTAGAGGACATCTTACTAACAAGTCCTAACACGAGTGCCTCCTGTGCGCGCTTGTGGTAGGCGCTTTACCTGGTCTCATTCACTCCTCATGGTAGGTAGTCAGTGCAGTTTTTTAAGCACTTTATTTTATTTAGTTGTTCATCCTAGTGGTTCCCTAGGCCCCGGGTCTCGAACCCTGGTCCTTGGGATGTATGTGGACTTATGCATTAGGCTACTAGGGCAGCCAGTAGGTGCTACTTTTATCCCCATTTTTAAAATGAGGCAACAGGTCACTGAGGTTAATTAAATGGTAAAGCTACTGTTTTAGTTCGGACCTCTCACCTAGAAGTGCTCACATAATTGCTGACCCTTGGAAATGAAGTCTGTGGCGCGCATCCCCCCTCTGGCTCTCTTCCCTCCTGCGTGTGGGTCTCCTTCATTTTACCCCGTGTCCTGCCTCCTTGCTGGACGGCGACACGGAACTGTTCCGTCTGGTGGGTGGCGTGGGTGCTTTGTAGTTCTGCGTACGCGCTAGATCTCAGAATGTTTAATGAGTCCATGGAGGAAAGTCTGCAAAATGCACTAAGGATATGAGAACCTGGCTGAGCCGCCATGAATTTCCCATCTGTAAGGGTATATCCAAAGATGTAATGCCACTTGTGGGAATTATCTTAGGCAAAAACTATTTTGATACAGGAAAAGAGGACTAAGCAAAATGCAGTGCGCAAGCCATGGACCATCCAGCATGCGTTTCGCCTCGCATTTTAAGATGAGCAAAGAGCCTGTGATGAAGTGAAATTTAAGGTGCGCCCTGGTGGAGCAGCGGTTAGGTCAGTCGCCTCCGACGGATGCAGGCCACATACTCCTGGGTTCGAGTCTCAGGCCTGGGAAGAAGCAACCAGTGTGAACAATTAGATAAAAATAAAATAAAAGTGCTTCTTCCTCCTCTCTCTTCCTGCCTGCCTGCCTATTCACCTTCATTCCTGCCTGCAACTTTCCCTTTAAAGAAAAGAGAAATGAAATTTAAGATTGAGATTTCCCCTGTGAAAGGGGTATGAACCAAAACTTGGAAAACTGAAAACGCATGTTCACTTCTGGAGAGAACCGTTGGTTCCTGGAGAGCCTCGCTGTGGACACTGGTTGTCGTCCAGACTTGCTGTGGATGTTCACGTTTCACCAGCTGCCTCCAGGGGCACGGAGGGCTGGTTCGGTTCTGAGGCTGGGCCTGTGGGGAGGGCCAGCGGGCTGCACGTCCACTTCTCAGCAGTGGCGCAGTCAGAGGAGGAGAGCAGTCCGGGAGCCGGTCAAGTGCCGGTCACTCGGTGAGAAATACGCACATGAAACAATAGTTATCCTTTCTCCACGTGATCTACCCTCATTTCTGTTTTGCCAAAAAAAGTAAGTGCTGGATGATGACCCTACAGTGAGTGGTCAGCAGCAGGTCGAAAACCCCTGGCCGTGGCACCCCCTGGTGGGCTAGTTCACGAGACACGGTCCACACACATCCCAAGGCCCCAGGTTCAAGACTCAGAGCCAGAGAAACAACCAATGATGAACAACTGTATAAAATAAAGCGCTTCTTCCTCCTTTCCCTCCCTGCCTGCCTGCCCACCGCCTGCCCGCCACCTGCCCGCCCACCTGCCTGCCTGCCTGCCTTCATCTTTCCTTTAAAAAGAAAAAAGAAAACCCTGGCTTTGAGCCTGGTCACTCCAGTGTCGGCGTCACCTGTGTTGTAAGGATTGTGAGCTCTCGCTCCCCCTGCTACACCATCCACATCAGCATGTTTGGTTTTGGTTTTTTTCCCCCTAAAGGAAAGGCGCAGGCAGGAATGAAGGTGTGTAGGCAGGCAGGAAGAGAGGAGGAAGATGAATTTTATTTATTAAGTTGTTCATCTTGGCAGTTGCCCCCTTCCCCTACCCCTGGCCCCGGGTGGAATACCTGGGTCCTTGGGAAGCATGTGGACTGCACCAACAGGAGGCTGCAAACTTAACCACTCGGCCACCAGGGTGCATCCAGAGTCTGCATTTTAATCTAAATCATCTAATAAGATGACTCGGGTGCAGGTTTCAGTTTGAGAAGACCTGGGCAGGAGGTCAGCGTCTGGGGCCGGAGGTAGTGCTGCGGCCCATCACTTGAGACACCCACAGCTGCATTTTGGGGAGACTGCTGGGTGTTACAGCCTCCCCCCAAATCCCCACTGCCTCCTTGTTTCTGCCCAAGCAGATTCAGTCCTACTTTTATATGGCAGGTGTTCTGATGCGGAGCAAATTATCCAAGGCTAATTTTATATTATGTTGAATCACTGGGTTTTGTTCTCATGACTTGCTGCTTGCTAGAGCCATGATTATGAGGAACTAGGACTCCAGAAGCAAGCGCACATGCATTCCAAAGTCAGCAAATCACTGAACTCAAGATCCGGCTTTGTCGCAGGACTCCAGTCTAAAGGCGCTTTTGTGGGCACTGATTGCTGGGGATGCGTCACTTCTCGGAGCACGGAAGGGGCACAGCCTTAGATGTGCGGAGACAAAGACCCAGCTGCGGGTTGAGCCTCAGACACCCTCCCCCCGTCTCCAAGGGAGAGACCCAAGTCCACAAAACCCAGTTTCAGGGCCGCAGAGAAAAATGAGCCACCGCAGTGCTGGAGAGAAGCGCCACCGGCCTGCAGAATGTCGCTGCTCCTCTGCCTGCTGCTGCTGCTCCCGGGGGCTGCGGCCACCACTGCGCTTTCCCTGGAGGGCGGCCTTGCCAGCCCGGACAGCGGGGTGAGTAGCAGCCGTTTCGTGGCATGTTTGGCCTGTGGACCCCAGCATCTCCGTGTGTGTGTGCAGGACAGACGGCAGGGCTGACCTGTCCGGTGTCCCCTCGTTGCCTTCCGTTGTCCCAGCCTAGGAAGGTAGTTAGAAAGCTCTAAAACTGCTCTCCGGCCTACTCAGCGCGTCACCAGCGCCCCTGCGCTCCACTCCCTCATCCGTCCGGTGTCCGTCTCGGGCCACGGGTGAGCTGGCCCAGGAGGTGATTTACTTTCCGCTTTTTTCCCATTTTGAAAAAGTTCCAAGATCAAGTACATCAAGTTGACCATTAAAAATGGATTTTTCTCTGAAATTACCAGAGGAGTTTCGCACAAGTCATTTATGACAGATTTCTCCTGGAAGCTTTCTGTGGAGTTTGGGACCAGACTAACGTCTCAGTCTGATTGGTCTGTGGGGCCAGGCTTTAAAGCAGAGCTGGAGAAGCAAGCTCATTTAACCTGCCCCTCGTGGGCCTTCCGCGCTGTCTCTCACTCGTCAGGAAATGAGCAATTCCCTGACTTTCTCTAATTAAGAACCTCTGCAAAGTTTATGGGCAAAACAAGCAGTTTTTTTTTTTAGCCTTGCTTGAAAATTCTCCACTTTTCCTTTTTCTCTAATGGAGCAGTTTTGTCTTCTTCACGTCATCCTTGAAATGAGAATGGAAGTCATTGTTCTGCAGCATCTTTTTTTCTTTTTTTAATAGGAATGGGATTGTGTCTTTCATTTTTCATTTTAATTTGATATTTATTGGGGTAATTTGCTTTATAAAAGAACATACACCCATATGTGCAAGCTCCCACTCCTCCCATACATGGGATTACGTGTCTTTTAACGCTGCCTGGGCGCGTGGTTGATTTTGCTTTCCTTTGTGCCCTGTTTCTATTAAAAGCACGTGCAGGAAGCACGAGAAGTCAAGAAAAGCAGCCTGTTGCCTTTCCTCGCTTGGTGGTCCTTGCAGGCCAGCGCGGCGCCCTCCATCCCAGGGGCCGTGAGGGAGGCATCCAAACGGCAGGACAGCCGGCCGCCTCAGCAGTCCGTGCACCCTGTCAAGCCGCCTTGCAAGAATTTCTTCTGGAAGACCTTCTCCTCCTGCAAATAAAACCACCCGTGATTACTCATGCAAAGGAGTGTCCTGTCGGGTCTGAATAAAATGTATTAAGCAGCCACAACTGTCTTCTCTTCCCTGTGTAATTTGAAAAGCCTCTTTATCCACACTCCAGTAACGCCCAGTCCTGAGTGGCGAGCCCTGAGTGCAGACGGCGATGAAATGTGGTTTCTGCTGCACTCACTCAGCGCAGACGTGGGCTTCCTCCTGCGAACTTCTTTATGTGCTTGGAAATGGCTCTCTGCTGCTTTTCCTTTCTTGGGTTTCAAATAACTACAGGCTGCCTATTTAGTTCAGAATAATGCCTTATTTCTGTTTATTTTGCTGTACATGATCTAATTAAAGAGCTGTTTCCCTCACATTAAAAGCAAATTTTTAACAGCGTGCTCGAAGAACAAAATGGTTGTTCCTTGAATAAAATCAATTGAAGCACAAGTGTCATCTGTTAAACAGACGTCATGCTGACACTTATAAAAGTTATATTCAAACCTACTATTATAAAATATCCTTCCCCATTTTAATTAGCCACTCGGTGTACCCTGTTCCAGTCCTCTGGGTAGATCGGAGCTTCAGTCTGGCTGTGTGAAGATCGTCTATTTAGAAGCTGATCAGAGTGAGCGGTGCTGCTGCCCAGCCTGGAGCTTGCAGGCCTCCACGTCTCATGCAGGGACCCACCTGCAGTGTGGTGGCGTCCAGAAACAGGTGCTGTGCTGATATGTATTGTTTGTGTAGTTGTTGCACGGCTCCCTGGAAGTGCAGTCAGTGTTTACAGGAAGAGGAAGCTCCTCTTTTTTTCTGTGATGTAATATACAGAGCAACTGTCAAGCCCCATGTGGACCAGCATTTTGATCTGCTCAAAGGACACTGAGGGTAAGTTGCACTGCTTCAAAACTCTAATCAAACATCTTTCTTTAAGGGAGAGAGAGAGGAGGAAGAAGTATTTTCCCTTTTCTTTAAAAAAAAATTTTGGTGACCCCCAACCTCAACCCAGGTCCTTCGATGTTATATGGTCCACACTCCAGTCATTTTAGCTGCCTGAACCACAAGAATGTGTCCCTAAAATATTTCTTTTTAAGGAAAGGTGCAGCAGGAATGAAAGTGAGTAGGCAGGCAGGCAGGAGGAGCAAGGAGGAAGAAGCACTTTATTTTATTTAGTTGTACATCTTGGCTGTCTCAGGATGGTAACCCTCGTCCTTGGGATGTCTGTGGGCTGCACTTTGACTGGAGGCAGTTGACAAACCACTACTCCACCAGGACACGCCCCCTAATAAAATCTGAATTCTCTCTCAGCACTGAATTCCTTGCTTGATTAAAACTTCTAGTTGTGAAGGTTTTTAGCTGCTAAACGTATAAAGCTTAGGGATACATAACTGGAGTCACAGAAAGTTTCTGAGGGTCGAACCTAGTATTGGGGAAATTGGCAAAGGCCAGCTGGAGGACACTAATATTCTCTTCTCTGGACACCAAGGGAGCAGATTCATGGAGTATGACTGCTGACCCTCCATTCTGTTTTCCGCAGAGCTGAGCTCATATTCATAATTACTAGCTGAGTAAAGTATAATGTGATGGAAGAGTCTTAATAGCATCCACATTTCCAAACACAGCAGCTTTGAGAGACCAGTAATTGGGTCACTGCATTGGTGGAAGATGCCTGCCTGAAAGGCCAACTAACCTTCAGAACTTTGTCTTCAGATTTTTCTAGGAGAAAAGCATGCTCATTGTTTATCAGTTTCAGTAAGGTCAGATATACGCAGCCCTTACCTGGGGGTTTTAAGTCAAATCTGAAAGCGAATGAGTATTCCAGTAAGACAGCCAAGAAATTCATCAAGTAGACTTCTAGTTCAGGGCCGGATAAAATATAAACTGGCACCAACTGCATGTTAGACTTGATTAACACGCTCATGATGAGTAAATTAGGGTAAAGTGGGTGATGGAAGGTAATTTCCTACCATCAGGCTTTTGGTTGACTTCTCTTAAAGTTCCACAGAGACAAGTGTGTAGATCTGAGCTGTCAGGACCAACAAGACTTCCAATTTATTTCCAGAATTTGGCACCAGAATAGATCTTTAAAAAATTTTTCTTTTTTTAGTCAGGAGTGAAGGCGAGTAGGCAGGCAGAGAGAGGAGGAAGAAGTATTTTATTTTTATTTAGTTGTTAACACTGGTTTCCCCCAGGACCTGGGACTCAAACCCAGGGGGATATGGCCTGTGTCCTTCAGAGGCGACTGACCCAAATGCTGCTCCACCACTGGGTGCCCAGAAAAGATCTTTAACCGCTGAGGAAGAACTGAGTGTGCTGTAGTGTTCAGCAGAAGTCTCTTCATGGGACTCATTCTGCAGGGCTGACGGCAAACCATTCCTGGCTTTGGTGAACAGACCAGTAGCGAGCTCTCTTAAACAATGTGATTTAAATAGCACCTGCTGCAGGGACAGCCCACATCTTTCTGGTTTTTATTTTTGGAAAGGAAAGGTGCGGGCAGGAGTGAAGGTGAGTAGAGGCAGGCAGGCAGGAGGAGAGAAGGAAGAAGCATTTATTTTATTACCTTGGTTGATCCCCGGGCCCCTGGATGCAAACCCCAGGCCTTGGGACGTATGTGGACTGCACCCAGCAGACTTAACTGCTGCTCCACCACACCAGGGCACCCTGACAACCCACACCCTAATAATAGCTTTTCAGCAGACCTATGGATTCCATTTTGAACAAATCTGTCATGTCATTTAAGTATCAGGAAGGAAATTTTCTGTTGAAGACTAGAAAAGAGGCAAAAGACAGCTGAGCAACTACTATTTCTCATAACTAATTATAAGGACTGCTAATTTATCTTTCCCATTTTGCAGTATATAGTTGTGGCAAAAATTTCATGTTTGCCTTATAAGCTGAAGAAAAAAAATTATTTTGGGGGGGAGGTAATAGTTCTTATAACATGACCTTTGAAAATATTGAAAAAAATCTAGTAAAGCATCAGTCTGCTGGTTTACTTCAAAATTGCACAAGTCTGGCACGCCCTGGTGGAGCAGCGGTTGGGTCTGCTGTCTTCAGCCAAAGTGCAGTTCACGTACATCCCAAGGATGGGCCCTGGCGGCCTGGTGGCCTAGTACGCCCTGAGAACCATATACATGCCCAGGTCCCAGGTTCAAGACCCGGGGCTGGGGAAACAACCAATGCGAACAACTAAATAAAAATAAAGTGTGTCTGCCTCCTCCCTCTTCCTGCCTGTCTTGTTCCCATGCGCACCTTTCCTTTACACAACTAAGTAATGTACTGCTTCCTCCTCTCTCCTCCTGCCTCCTTGTGCTACTCACGTTCCTGCACCTTTTCTGTTTTAATTGTACAAACGTCGTCTGACTTAGCTGGGTCTGATATCTGACTTTAAGGTTTTCTGCCATCTGAAAATGCAGTGTCTCTCCAGGGGAGGGAATCTGCTTCAAACAGGATGGAGGCTCTCGATGTCAGAGCTGTGCGTGCGTAGAACTCAGGCGGTGGACAGTGTTCAGGCCACATCACTTCCAGGTCCTTAAAGCCTTCCTGCAGTACGAGCCCCAGCCAAAATAATTTAAGGCAAAACCCTCCAAGTAAAATAAAATAGAGAAATATCCTGAGGTGAAAAAAAAAAAAGGAATAATTAGGAAATTAAATAGCTAAACAATCTGGTTAGTAAAGGCACATTAATAATTCTTGCAATTAATGCCTTTTTTTTTGGCAGACTATTATTTTCTTCCTTTCTCTGGAAAATGAAAAATCCATTAGTTTTTTCCTTTTGCTTTTACTCAGAAATTAAAGGTTGGTAAGTGGTAATTAGCACAGCTCCTGTCAAAGCCAATTGCCTAATGGGGACCGACATTTGACTTGAGAAGAAAGAATGGAATATGGCTAATGTAGAGTTCATTAGTCCCAGCTGCTTTCTTTGACATTCTTTTCTCCTACTCTAAGAGCAGGCATGCCCTGCTCTCGCTCCTGTTTTTGGACATATCGCCGCACTGCTACATTCTCTTCCAGAAGGCCTGGAGGCATGGTGGCGGCGGCAGGTGAGTGGTGCCAGGGGCAATGTAACATGTAACGCAAGCGCTCTTACTACACATTTGGACCAGAGTTTGCAGACTAAGGTCTTTGTCCTTTTCACCCACAGATGCCTCCCTGTCTCAGCTCCCACCCCGCTCTCTGCCCCTGGAGACAGGAAAGAGGACCCCTCTCTACAGCCTGCAATGTGCTAGGTATCTGCTTCATACAAGACTTAATCTACCCACCCACCCCACACCCTGCCACCTTTTATTGTTAATCCCCAGCCCAGGCATCAAGCCCAGGTCCGTGACGGCCTGGCCTGCACTGTGGCCGCCTGAGTCACAGGGGTGTGCCCAGCTAACCCTTTCAATGGTGGGGACTTAGGCTAATCTTAACATTTGTAAAAACTAAGTTCCCTCCAAGTTAGGCTCAGTTCAGATCTGTCTCTCTCCAAAGTGCCTTTTCCATTATCCTCTGCCACTGAGCTGCTTGACAGGTTTGCTTCAAATACAGAAACCAAGGCTGGTGCCCAGGCCAGTCGACTCCAGCACCACTGTGTGTTGGATCGAAATTGGTTTTCTTTTAAAGGAAAGGTGCAGACAGGATTGAGGGAATGAGACAAGCAGACACTGCAGACAGGCAGGAAGAAAGAGGAGGAAGCAGCATTTTATTTTGTTGCTCATGTTGGTTGTTCCTGCAGGGAGGCCGGGACCTTGGGAAGAACGTGGACTGCACCCAACTGCTACTCCACTAGGGTGCGCTCGGGACAAGTAATTTAAGAACGTGTTTTTAGTTTAGTGGAGCAAAGATGGAGAGGTCAACGTAAGTGAACAGAAATACCAGTTTCTGGAATCAGGGCTTCCTTTACTCTTGTGCTAACTGGACAGTGTTCAGGGGCTGGTTTCTCTTGCCAGCAGTGACGGTCAGAAATCTTCGGGCAATCATCTTGTTGACATGTTAGGACCTTTCCAGTGGGAGCTGACGTCAGTTTAGCACATTGGTCCAACAATGATTGGAATGGAAGACGGAATGTGGACCCAAGAAAAGTAGATACGTGTAAAGAGCGCTAGAATTCTAAGCAGAAGACCGGCCTTTGAATCCTGACCTTCCAAGTAAGCTGGTGGCATGGGGCGCAGTGCTGACCCTCTCTGAGCATGGCTTGCTCATGTATAAAAGGAGATGACAAGTCAGACCCTGCCTAACGCTGCTCTATGCGGCTCCAGTGTGGGAAGTGCGAGCACACAGTGGACTACGAACTGCTAGAAAAATCCTCGGCTGGCACTCGTGCCCCTGCAGGGGCAGTTAGAAAGTGTGTTTCTGAAGGCTGCTGCTGGCACTGAGTGGCTGGGGCTAGGAGGCCAGAAGCTGGACTTCTGTAATGAAGACTGTCCCGTAATCCACATCCCGTTCCCCATGTTAACCTGAAACCTCATTGTTTTATGTGAACCCAAAGTACTTTTTCCTGTTTTTGTGTTCCCTGGATTTGTCAAGAGTGCAGTTACCTTGGAAATGAAGGGCAGAGGTTATTTTGTGCAGAACTTGAGTTTTGGGAACTCTCATTACAAAGAACAATGCAGTTTGACAGTCACAAGTCTGCCTGTCAAATCCACAGTAATTCAAAGAGTAAGGACGCGCCTAATAGCTTCACTGTGCCTTTGGTAGTGATGTCCTGGCAGTGACGTACTGATACACATGCCATTTTATTGGAAATGGTTTCTTCTGAAACATTACAGCACTTCTGAAAGTACAAGCGCGGCAGGTTATCAGCTCCAGCTTAAAGGATAATTAAGGAGGCATTACAAACTAGTCTATTAAGAAAGGAAATGATGGGAACCTCTTAATTAAGTGAGAACCAATGGGTGAGGAATGAATTAGTAAGAGGATGCTGAACAGACCGTAGAAGGAAATAGTTCTTTTTGTTTTCTGCATCCCACCCTTATCCCCAAACCTATTGTTTCTTTACTATTAATCAATGTGTCTCTTAATAGCATTCTATTTTCCTCTGAGCATGGTTTAAACAAATCAACAAAGCCAAGAATAACTTAATCATCTTTTACCTGCAAGGAGACTGTACTATACGTTACAAAAAAAAAATTAAAGAAAAGTTTGTACAGAAACAGAAGTTTATAAACCAGAAGTCTCTGCTCTGCACCCAGAGACTTAAAGCCGTATCACATCGAAATCAATGTAATGACCTTTTATACCCCCTGCTGATGAAATATATTGGAAAGCTGAAGAGTTTCACAGTGGTAATAGATATAATTTCACAATACTGAGTTAGATATTAGAAATGGGGAATTAAGACTCTCCACATGTCCCTATGGTCTGCAAACTTAATATGTGCCTTTTAACCAACAAAAAAATTCATTAACTCGAGAAACAAGTTTGTGGCCACAATCAACACTGTTACGATACATTCGCTACCGCTGTTTATATTTAAAATTCTGCAGATCTCTTTCAAACAAGGTGAGTGAGTAACCAGGACAATTTCTTTTCACTGCACATCACAACCACTTTTCTTTTCTTAAGGAAAGGTACGGGCAGGAATGAAGGCGAGCAGACAGGTAGGTAGGAAGAAAGAGGAAGAAACACTTTATTTTTCTTTAGCTGTTCACATAGGTTGTTACCTCTGGACCCAGGACATAAACCCGGGTCCTTGGGATGCATGTGGACTGCACCAGTTGGAGTCGGCTAACCTAACCACTACTCCACCACAATTAATTTTCAACAGAGAACATATGATTATGTGATTAGAACAGGTGGGATTCTGTTGGTGTAGCTGTATCATTCAAAACAGGTGGAAGGCCATTGTTGATGAGATCTATCTGGAACAGCTTTTCTGGAGAGGACATGAAGCCAGCCCTCCAGCCATTCCAGGACATGCTGTAAGACGGGGGAGTTGTGTGTAAGTGGCTAAAATCGAAGGTATCGCTGCTAACAAAACAAGGTCACAGGATCTGCTCTGACATATTTCCAGCTCTGGCTACGTGGGGTCTCGTCTGGCTCGTTTAGGATTCTGCCGTGCTGTGGGCGGTGAGTCCTTCCTTGCTGAAATATTCCTGAGAGAATGCAAGCTCCGAATCTGCTGGAGGCGCACGGTGAGTTCCTGGGCACAGGCCTGCTGGGCGGTTTCCGTCTTCTTTATGTCCCAGTTCAAAGCACCAGCCAGTGCTGTGGGGTCCTCCTTGGTAACCAACTGTGGCGAGAATAAGAAGCATTGAGAAGCGCTCCCCCAGCCTTCCTCCCTGCCGCTCTCCTGACTCTGCAGGGCGGGCATCAGGCAACACTATCAGTGCTTGCTCGTCTTACTCCGAAACGCAGGTTTCTTTCCTATTAGATGGTCACGGGCCTTTTCTTACAGCACCAATGAAAGCTGACTTGGAACATCTACAAAGTCCTCTGCTCAGGACATGTAGTCAAGCCCAGGTGAATCCAGTTTCTGTGCCTTCTCGCTACCACAGGAAATGACCTGGGAGACAGGAGCAAGGGTGAAGCAGCAGCACCCACTGGTGGGCTGCTTGGTCAAGTTCCCACTCCCCCAGCACAAGAGGGTCCCCTCAGACGTGTCCTTCCCCGTGAGGTTTTATGTGCCTCAGATTGACACCGAATCTTCAACCACTGACAGAATCGGAAGCCATCTCAGATGTCAGCTTTAGTCATTTATCCACTCTGGACCAGAGAATAATGTTTGATGATCTGAGGGAGTACACCCACTTTGTTTAAGCCACGCAGATATAGGTTAAATAAGATGGCTGTCGCTGCTTTGGCCTATGCTAGGCAAACTGACATAGGAGTCCGGATCTGCAGAGGAGACACGGCCCATCCATGCTCTGCAGGGCTCTCCTACACCTCCGGCGGGTGGCTCTCTGCAGTCAGGGCCCCTGATTGTCGCCCACCTCCAAATCCTGACTAGACAAACTCAGCTCTGGCGCAGGCTTCTCCTTCAGTACAGCGAGGGTCTGGCTTGTAAGTGCAATTCTGGAGGCGCTCTCTCCGCCAACACCCACGTCGGCTGTATCTGCCTGGTCAACGACATCGCCTTCAGACTCTGCAAAGCAGCCGGTGAGAAGGAGATCAGCAGTCTTTCATTGTATGTGTGTACGCGTGCGTGCATGCGTGAAGTATTTACGTATGCATGTGCATGTATGAAGGGAGGGAGGGCATTTAGTCTGTTTTGTCATCCCGCTCCGGGCCCTTGGGTTCTGCACGGTTCACACCGCGGCCCTGAGCCACAAGGGTGTGCCTGGGATCAGCATTCTTTATAAACACAGTCACATAAACAACCAGCCAAGAGCAGTTAGTCAGCAAGAGAGAAACAGGTCACTTCAGGATGGCAGCAGCTGTGGTTTCCCTCTCTGACCATGTGACTGGTTCTCTCAAGGAAAGAAGGCTCGAGCGGCTCTGGGTTCTCAGAGTAACTCCGCTGAGCAGCCATCCTACCTGGCTGCCTTGGCAAGATGCTTTTCTCCCTCTCCAAAGCCTGGAGGTAAAGTTCCAGGAGCTGCTTGGACTGGCGGGCCTCCTCTCTCTGGTCAAGCACCTGCTGGAGAGTGTTCTGCAGCCCCTGGACAATGACTGGGCTCTGGCACAGTTCCTGAGCCAGGTCTGCACACGGCACGTCTGTGAGCACCTAACACACAAACACGAACTTGAAGAAATCTCAGTGTTCTGCCACTTGTCCTATCTCTCAAACACATTAATTTCAGAGGCTTCTTTTACCCACTTCCCAAAGTTGCCCAATATGGCTGGCTCAGAGTTAACGGAGGCATACAATTTGATCAATTTTTCTCTGCTGAAAAATTAGGAAAACAATGCCTTAGTGCCTCATTAACAACAAAACCTTGATGTTAAAAATCCCCATTGAATAGAATATAAAGAAGGTACATGATCATTTATATGATTTATCAATGAGGCTGTTTTAAACACATTTTTCTAATGACTTTAACCTTAAACATTTTTTAACATTAATAGCTTCAAAAGACTTATTTTTTAAAATTTAGATCTATCTAAATGTATCATACTAGTTTCAGGTACACAACGTAAGGATTCAGTATTTGTATATATTGCAAAATAATCATCACAGTAAAGTCTTCCATACACAGTTACAACACTTTTCCTTGTGATAAACACTTTTCCATAGCTACTCTCTTAGCAACTTTAAAATATATAAAACAGCATTACTAGGTATAGTCCTCATGGTGTATGTTACATCATCTATTTAAAAACAATATTTTTTAAAGGAAAGGTGCAGGTGAGAATTAAGATGAGTAGGCAGGCAGGAAGAGAGAAGGCAATTTTAAAAAACTTAGTTGTATATCTTGGTTGTTTTGCCCCCGCCCTGGGATGTGAACCCAGGTCTTTGGGATGTATGTGAACTGTACTTGGCCAAAGGCAGTGAACCAAACCACTACTCCACCAGGGCGCACCTAAAACATGTTTTATATTCAGCTTTAAATAATTTATCCAGTTTGTGAAATACAGGAGTCCTCACTTGTTATATCCTAAATGTGCTGTAAGGATAACTTTTTAAGAAGGGCTCAATATTTTGGCATATACAGTACTAGATTAAAAATAGTCTTCATAAAAGAAAGAGCAAACTGTTGAAAACTCTTGAATAGTGATTCTAAACTTAGCTGTACATTAGAGTCGCTCAGGAGCTAAATAAAAACCACAAAAATAAGAGCTTGCATTTCTTGAGTACTTATTACATACCAATAAGAAAACAGATCTAAAATTCTTAGAACACAAAATGACAGGGAGGGCAGCTCCAGATTGGGAAAGATCTCTTTGATGTGACTTTAAGGTAATTTTTTATTTTATTTTAAAGGAAAGGTGTAGGCAGGAATGAAGGTAAGCAGAGGCAAGAAGGTAGGAAGGGAGAGGAGGAAGAAGCATTTTATTTTATTCAGTTGTTCATCCTGGTTGTTCTTGCTGGTTCTGGGGTCTTGAACCTGGGACCTTGGGATATACGTGGACTGCGTCCAACCCCTGTGTAATTGATCCTGTGCTCTTCCATTTCCTCTACCTGTTCTCCTGCCTGCAGTCCCTGTGGTGATGGTTCTTTTTTAATCTGCCGTGTGGTCAGCCCCCACAAGTTCCCATTAGAGACACTAAGCTTCTTGATGGAGCCTGGTTATGTGGGTGTGGGTTCACTCATACGTGGACTTTCCCATTTTAGAAAGGCCTATTGTGCTCCTTATTCTATATAAGAATTTGTTAGTCCATTAGGGTGAGGAGGGAACCTCATGACCCTTATCCGTTTGTTTCTTTTTGTTCAATTTTTTTTATTTTAAAGGAAAGGTACAGTCAAAAAGAGAGAGAAGGAAGAAGCAATTTATTTTTATAAGTTGTTAACACTGGTTGTTTCCCCTTGGATCCAGGACTTGACCCCAGGGGTATGTGGCCTGTGCTCCTTTGGAGGTAACTGATCTAACCACTACTCCACCAGGGCACACTATTTTTTCTTTTCCTTTTTTTTTTTTTTAAAGAAAAAGTGCAGGCAGGAATGAAGGCGAGCAGAGACAGGAAGGCAGGGAGAAGAGGAAGAAGCATTTTATTTATATTAGTTTTTCATCTTGGTTGTTACCCGCTCTACCCAGGTTACGAACCCAGGTCCTTGGGATATATGTAGACTGCGTCTGGCAGACTTAACCATTAAGTCACCAGGTAATGCCAACATGCATCTTTTTCTTTCTTTCTTAAGGAAAGGTGCAGGCAGGAGTGAAGGCGAGCAGGCAGACAGGCAGGAAGACAGAGGAGAAAGGAGCATTTGATTTATTTCTTATTCTGTCCACATGGGTTGTTTTCTACCCTAAACCTGGGACTCGAACCCAGGGGTAAGTAGCCTGAGCCCTTCAGAGGTGACTGACCTAATTGTTACTCCACTGGGGGAACCTGTATCTGTTTCTAAAGGGGGAAAAAAAAAATTATCAAGCTTGCTGCCTCCTCCCCTCTGCCTGGAACACTCTGGCCTAACTTTTCCATGACAGGCTTCTCTGTCTTCTCCTTCAGCTTTTAGTTTAATTGCCCCTTCCTGGGAGTCTGCCAACGTTCATCAACTCTAACTTCTACAGATTCATTCTGTGGACAAGCACCTGTACGACATGACACTAGTCTAAGATTTACGTATTACTGTCTGGAATAGCAAAACTGATGACAACCCAAATATCTATTGGTGGGAGACTCAATAAATAAATGCTGTTATATCTCTGAATGGACGCTATGCAGTGGTTAAAAAAAAAAAAAAAAAAAAAAGCGAGGATATCTCTTATGTGCTAATCTGAGATACTTTCCAAATATATTTCTTTAAAACAAACTAGATATGCTCCCATTTGTATAATAAAGGAGGAGAGAAAATACACCTGTATTTGTAAGTAAACTCTCTCCGGAAGGGAAAACCAACAGATTGGTGATCTCCAGGAAGGGACACCTGGGAGCAGGAGTCAGACTTTTCCTGTAGAGCCTTTTTTTTGCCAAACAGCTTTACTGAGCTATCATTCATATGCCAGACAATTTACTCATTGAAGTGGACAGCCAGTGGGTTTTAATATACTCATCACCATAGTCAATTTTATTTGATTTCATCATGGCAACAGAAACCCGACCCCACCTGCAATTACTACTTTCTCCTCAAAAGTCCCCAGACCCTGACCCTAGGCAACCACCCATCTCCTTTCTACATCTATGGATTTGCATATTCTGTGCTCATAAAATACATGGTCTTTCATGTTTGGCCTTCACTTAGCAAAATGCTTTCACTTTGTATGTTGTGTCGCAGCCTTTGTTGGTATTCATATTTATCTTCCTTTTTATGGCCAAAGAGTATTCTGTTGTTCAGATGGAGCCTATTTTATTTATCAGCTGATGGCCATGTTTATTCCCCCACTTTTTGGGTACATGCATATCCTTCTACACCCCGTCGTGTTTTGGATTTTGACTCATGTAAATGCCTTCCTAGCACTTATTCAAAATAAATAATACGTTTATGAAATAACCAAAAGGTCACCTTGAAGTGGCCTCCCTAGATCTTCTGACCTGAAGAGCCCACCACTCTCTGCACAGCACCCTGTCTGACGTGCTTCTCTTTCTCAGTTTCCCAGCATCAGAATGTAACCTCCTTAGAGCGGGGACTGTGCTGGGCTTGCTCACATGGCACCCCCAGTGCAGAGATCTAGGGCGGGCACAGGGAGGGGCTCAGTGATTTTGAGTCAATCCATACTTTTCTTTAGCCCAATTTTACTGGAGGAAAAAATACAGCAGAGATGCTAAGTTACTGCCTCAAAGATATAAAGATGGAGCTGGAATTTAATTCAACTCCACATTCTATGGCAGTATGCCCTCAATGGGCCTAAATATCTCTGCACCTAAAGGTGCAGGTAGGAATGAAGGCAAGTAGGCAGGCAGGCGGGAAGAGAGGGGAGGAAGAAGCACTTTATTTTATTCAGCTGTTCATCACTGGTTGGTTCCCTGGCCCTGGTCTTGAACTGGGGACCTGAGGATGTATGTGGACTGTGCCTGGTTTAAACTGCTAGGCTATCATGGAGCACCCACACATGATTCTGATGCAGGGTGAGTGTTGGGTAATTTCTACTCGAGGTGAGAGAATTAAAATGAAGAATGTTGGCTGTCACCTAAGAATGAAAAACGAAGAGGTAATGAAATGATTATGCAAGACGCAGGGAAACCAAGGCGTGAGCAGGTGCACGTGGCCGTGGCTAGTGGGAGGCTTACTTGGAGCTCCTCCTCGGACAGGAGGATGATGCTGGAGAGATCTTCTTTCAGCCGCCTGGCGACATTCTTCCACTTGGACCCTGCTCTGCTGTCTGTTTCATCTCCATCAACGGACACTTGGGAAATCCAAGCTGTACCTCCATCTGATACATGGGGGGAAATGCCAGTCAATCAGGTGAACTGGAAGCACTGGTCTTACCTTTTCCTTCAACACACACAGCCTGTCTGCACAGTCTTCCAACTGACCGTTCAGTGTCATTAGAATGGTGAAGGGAGCGTCTTTTCTCAAGGATTCACGCGAGAGTCAGTCTCTATCTAGGTCTTTAATTTGCCTCCTTCTTCCATTTTTAATGTATTTCTGTGTGAACGCGCTCTGCATTCTTCATGGAATACACTTAAACCTACTGCGTGGTCATGCTCACCCAGGGTCTGCTTTCGATGTGCTCTGGTTTCGAGTGCAGGACATTCACTGTCCCCAGCCCTGTGCTTGGGGACTGGTCCCATTCTTAGCTGGAGGAACTGTGGCTATGTCTGCTGTCCCTTGGGCCTAGAACACAGGTGGCTGCCTGGCAGGGCTATTGCTGAAGGGAGATTTCCTCAACTTAGTGGGATGGGGACTTTGAAGACACGTCTTAAGCTCTTTGAGCGTGGCTCACTGTTTCTCCTTGTGTCTCCAATAACGGTGGTGGCAGCTAATAGTTCTTGAGCCCTCACTGTATGCCAGGTAAGACCTAAATCCTTTCTGTCAGTGGTTCTCAGCTGGGAGCCAGTGTCCCCGAGGAATCACCCCATCCAATGTCTGGAGGCATTTTTGGTTGTCACAGCTGAGTGAGGAGACGCTACTGGCATCTAGGAGATAAAGGTAAGGGCAGTGCTAAGCATCCTACAATGCAACAGTGATGCTGAGAGAGGCTCGACATGTACTATGTTCTAACAGCCTTACAGCAACCTAGGAGTCGGGTGTAAGTATCATCTCAATAAAAGACTGAGAAGTTAGGTCATTTGTCCCAGGTCACATAGCTAATAAATGGAGGCGCCAGGATTCAGGCCAGGCAGCCTGATTCCGCCGTGCCGCTGTCTCTGCCAGCGGAGGTCAGTAATGCCGTGATGCGGTGCCGTAGCTGCTGTTGGTCTGAGTTATTTGAGAACTGGGCCCATGCCTCCAGTCTCTTCACCCCCAGACTCACCGCCATGCCTGGCAATCAGAAGATGCTTGGTAAACATTAGCTGTATAAATGCTTAAACATCCAAATGGCAACCAGCTGCCGGTGCAGTCAAGTAAATCATAATGGGTGTGTACTGCATAGGTAAGTGCGAGACGGCAGGAGTTTCTCACCTGAATTGCTGTATGTCCACTTCTCATTACCAGCCAAGGCCACAAATTTAGTATTGGAAGGGAGACATAGGAAGTAATCGTCGTCATCCACTATGGTGCCATCCTCTGCCAGAACCAGGGTGACTGGTGCCAGGGACTTATCAATGGCCAGAATGTCACAAGCTGAGCGGAATAAAATATTTGGCAATTGTTAAGCATCCATAAGGAAATGACACCGGCCCTTGCACTCTCAATGCATGTGCTCCGGAGCCTGGCAGAATTCCTGGTAGCAGTACCTATAGGAACCGGCACAACTGGCTAGAATGTAATACCGTGTGCCCGATACTGGTCTAAGTGCTTCTGATCGACAGTATTTAACGGGTCTACAAGGCAGGCACTATTGTTCCGGTTGTACAGATGTGAAACCCAAAGCTCAGAGAGGTTAAGTAACTTGTCCAGGGTCAGAGAGTAAGCGACAGACCTGGGATTTAAACTCACAGTCTGATTCCTGAAAATGTGTTCCCTACAGCTACTTCTAAGCCACATTAGGAGGTACTCGAGTCTTCCCTTAGATGAGCAACAAATTCATGTTTGATTTGATTCCTTGTGTATAAGTTGTCTCCTCTTCCGTTTTTTCAGTGATTGTCTTAAATTATGTCAAATGTCAAAAAAAGAAGAAGAAAAAAGGAAATGCTTTCTTGTTCTTTACAGTGTGTTTCTTTGCAGCCTTTTCTAACCTTCAGGGAAGTGTAAGAGAAGCAGACGTTTGTATCAGTAGCTTTTCATCTGTTTTGAAGGAGTGCTGTAGGCAGGAATGAAGGAAAGGAGAGGCAGGCAGGCAGGAAGAGAGAGGAGGAAGCAGCATTTCATTTAGCTGTTCATCTTGGTTGTTCCTGCCGGCCTCGGGATGTAAACATTGACCTGGGGATGTGAGGACTGTGCCCCAGGGCTACTCCGCCAGGTGCGCCCAGCAGCTTTTCGTCTTTATTATCACTGGGCAAGAAGCTTTCTCCAGGGTAGATCTATACTGTGCCACTTAGATGGCAGAAGCTAAAATGCTGATGGAGTAAAGCAGCCAAGAGCTATCACTGGGCAACCCTGTCTGCACACGCAGAACAGCAAGCCTTGTGCAGGCAGAGCTCCAGCGCTTCCACAGCCTGTGGCAAGTGCATCCAGCTGGGGCTTTGAGGGGGCACTAAAACTTAAGTACCCTACTGCCAAGAAGAATATGTAGATATTCCACAGCAAAAGCCATGTCACCAAAGCATTTAAAGTGCTTTTGGCTGCTCTTGGGTCTCTGACAGACTTCCGACATCTGCTGGGCCAGGGTGACTCTGGAAGGAAGCACTGAGCATTCACACACTGTGACTACATGCCCGGGGCTGGCTCACGCGTTTAAGCCGCAGAGCATCTTAGGATAAACAATTTATTGCTGCAGGGTAATAACACTTGGTAAGTCATTTGACTACATCATCTGGGAGTCCCAACAATCCAGCGAAGCAGGGCTGGAAATAATGTAACTACTTGGCCAATGAGAAAACTGAGGGGGCAGCGGTGTTTAAATGCAAGGTCAAGCAGCTAGGCACTGCGGCGGGCGGGGCTCGAGGTCAAGTTGGGCACTCACAACAGACCTTCCAACTCTGACCTCCAGAGAGGTCAGTAGCTCCGCTCCGCTGTGGCCGCACAGGGACGGGTCAGAGCTGCTGGTGGCACCAGACCCTCCCCGCCAAGGGCTCCGGTGGCGGCCGCCGTACCACCTTCGGAAGCCCGAGTGGCAGGAACACACTAGGCTGAGTTGGGTCCAAAATCGGAGTCATTTTAGACAAAGGACCTCAGTCGAGTCAGTCCTAACTCGCCTATTGCTTCCCGTCTAGCTGTCCACTACCAGGAGTCTCACGAGACACACTTTTAGTTAAAGCGCTTGTAAACGTCTTGGAGCTTGTGAACCACTGTCTCCCCGCGCGTCATTTCAGTCCCCAGGCTCCTGGGCTGCAAGAGTCCCCGAGTCGCCCCTCCAGACTCCGCCCGGCCCTCCCCCGAGACCCTCACCTCCTCCCGCAGCCCCAGACCCCCGGCCCCGAGCCAACCCTTGTTCCTCAGCTCCTCGAGGCAGGAGGCCGCCACGCCGTGCTGTTCGCGGCTGTGGTTGCGGAGTAGCAGACACGGCTTGAGAGCTCGGATCCCGATGGGCTCCGGCGCCGCGGCGTCCCCGAGCGCCTCCATTCTCCCGGGCGGGACCCGACTGCACCGGAAAGTACGGCACTCGCCGCGGAGTCCCTGCGCCTCCCGGAGCATGCCGGGAGGCGTAGTTCTTTCTGCAGCATATCACGCGTGGTGCCAAGGCACGCCGGGAGATGTAGTTCTAGTAGCCGTTCTTACGGGCGGCCCCAAGAGCATGCCGGGAGCTGTAGTCTCTGCGTTCAGAGTTGGATGCGTTGCAAAGTCAGCCAGGGTCTGGTCTTGGCACCACCCCTCCTCAGCTCAGTACCTGACCTTTAAGAGTTGCAATCGCGTGTTCAAAATGAGGTCAACTGGCATTTATTTTGTATTAGGTAAGGGCACTTGCTTGCATTGTTAGAGCACTCATATTTGCATATGAATATGCATCATAATACTAAATAAATAAATAAAAACAAAACTCATTGCCCTGTGTTAATTGACTTTCTTTTTCTAACCTAAGTAAGACATATCAAACTTCGGGCTGATATGAAGGAAGTCAATTTTAAAAACTGTTGAGTGCAGTTTTCAGTTTTGCTGAAAATGTAACAAAGAAGCACAAGATAACCACACATTTCATCCATTCTCTTCCTTGCTGAGCAATGTTGGAATCTCAGAAAGAAATGCTTAAATAAGTAGATTTAACATTAAGGTCTCAAAGAAATTAGAAAGGGGGAAAACCACATCACTGTTTGAGATTGGCCAGATGTTGCTTGACAGTATATTCGGTCCTTGTTCTAATACTGCCCTTTCGGAAAAGTCTGTCTCCCTCAACCCCCACCCCCAAATAAGAAGAAAACCTAATATTTAAGGTTAAAATAAAGAAAAATTATCAGAAATGTTCCTGGTTTAAAAGGGAGCATTTTATGTAAACAAGAATTGTCAGTCCATATTCATTCATGGTCAGACCCTTTCATAGTCTGCTTATGAAAGGAAATCAGATTTTATTTCAGAAAACGGTAGGCATTTAAAATAGTGTTGGGTAGGAGGAATTGCTAATTGAGGCACACCCCATTTTAATTTTAATTTTTAAAGTAATGGTGCAGGCAGGAATGAAAGTGAGCAGAGACAGGCAGTCAGGGAGAGGAGAAAGAAGTATTTTGTTTATTTTATTTAGTTGTTCATTTTGGTTTCCACCCCAAGCCAAGGGCTTGAACCTGTGTTTGTGCGCTCCCTGCCTAAGGCAGGTGACGAAACCACTAATCCACCAGTTCACCACCTCTCCCTACTTTTTTTTTTTTTAAAGATAGATGCAGGCAGGAATTATGGCGAGCAGAGACGGGCAGGCAGGGAGTGAGAAGAGGAAGACATTTTACTCATTTTTATTTAGTTATTTAACTTGGTCCCTTCTCCCAGCCCAATGGCGAACCCAGCTCTTTGGGATGTATGTGGACTGCGTATGGCGGATTTAACCATTAAGCCACTAGGGTGCGCCTTTTTTCTTTTTCTTTATTTTTAAAGCAAAGGTGCAGGCAGTAACGAAGGCAAGTAGGTAAGTAGGCAGGAAGAGAGAGGAGGAAGCACTTTATTTCATTTTAGTTGTTCATCTTGGTTTTCCCTCCAGGACCTGGGATGGGAACCCGAGTCCTTGGTATGTATGTGGACTGCAATAGGCTGGAGGAGGCGAACCCAAGTGCCACTCCACCAGGAGGGTCGAGACAGTCATTTAAATACTGTACAGTTGATCAAAACACAGCTACGATACGAACGGATAGTTGTATATACATCAGAAACCCTTTCGTGTAATTTCACATTTTGCTTAAAATCTAACTCTATCGCTATAATTTTTTTTTTTTTTTTTTAAAGGAAAGGTGCAGGCAGGAATGAATGTGAGTAGACAGGCAGGAAGAGAAGCACTTTAATGAGCTGGTCAACTCAGTCGTTCTCCTGCGTGTAGACTACCCCTAGTGGTGTATCAAACTGTTAGATTACCAGGGCGAGCCGATCGCTATAAATGAACGACTGTTAATAGACGGTCTTCCTCTTCAAAAGGCCCCCTTTTTGTGTTCCAATGAGCCCGCACACCATTATTAGATTACTATCCCCATAAACCTGGCATTGTGTGTGTGTGTATGTGTGTTCTGGACTAGGGTACAAGGGTTGAATCTTGGATCTATTTGCCTACAAGTGCTTAACCAATAATAGATATTCAACAAATGATACAGACTGAACTATTAATTTCCAAGCGTCTTCACATTCATTCAGGTATTACTTAATCCTACACATGCCGCAGGCACGGTGGGGATGGACAGACTGAATTCATTAAGAACATTACACATAGAAGAATACAAAAAGGAGGACTTCGAATCGTCCTGGGGAGCAGAGACTGAAATTGTGCGCGGTGAGGCCGACCTGGGAGAGGGGTGGGCGGGGGTCTCCACTCGACACCCTGGGGAGCCTCCGATCGACAGGCTCGGTTCCGGCTATTTTTGTCTGGGCGCCAGAGCCAGAGCGAGGGCGCCTGGGAGCAGCCTCGCCCAGCGGCGATCGATTAGTCAGGCCTCAGAAAGATGGCGTCCTCGGAGCAGACGGAGCAGCCCAGCCAGGTAAGGGGAGTGGGACAGCCTCGCCCTGGTGGCGCGGGCCCCGGCTGGAGGGGGCGCTCGGCGCGCGGCTGGGAGTCGGGTGGGGACCCCGAGCCTCCGAAGTCCGGGGCCCCGACCTCTGGCCCCCTCCCGGGCCCCGCCCCTCCCCAGGTCCTCGCCGCTTGGCCCCTCCCCCGGCGACCCCTCTTGACCGCCTTCCAGAGCGGGGGCTCCGCGGCGCCCTCCGGCCCCACTTCTCACCTGCGGGCAGTGCGGGTGCGACTGGAGCTCGGCGGGAGCGGTGGTGGCACCCTTGAGAAGCCCCCAGCCTGGGGCTGCGAGGGCCCCTGCTTGACGGGGGTGGTACGCTGGAGCGTCCCCGCGGTCTCCTGCAGGGAGGGGCCCGACTCCTTCACGGCCCCCTCCTCCGCGGCCTCCGCCTGCGGGGCTGGTCCCCCTGCCGGCCTCCGCGTCTTTAGTCACCTGTGCGCTTTCCTCGCCAAATCGCGGGGTCGGAAATGTACAGAGACCCTCTCAGGGCGTTAGTGTGCAGGGGACTTATGTAAACAGCAAACGCCACCAAGCTTTGGGCTGAGGATCCGTTCTTGCTGCCCAGAGTTTCGGTTCTCCCTGGCTAGGGCTTAACTCTAGCGTTTCAGCTACCCATTTAGCCAAATCCCACTTCACAAGGGGCCCCCGAAGACCAGTGCTCATGCCTCCACGCCTGCTGTCAGGATGCAGGGGATGCCAAGGCCTCAGAAGGGGTTTGTGGTCCAAAGGTCGGGTGAGGTGAGGAGGACCGGGTAAGAGGTACTTGCGTTTAGTGAGTGGGTGCTGTCATGCTGAGAACAGATTACCTCGTTTAATGCTGGCGACCGAAGACCTCTGAGGTATGCGACATACAGGCTCTCAACTACCATTTCGCACAAGTGGATGCCAAAAGCCCGTAACATTTCCCAAATCATATGCCTGATTGAGCCTGGCCTTGAACCCAGGTGTGTGTGGCTCAGCTAGTCAGCTACTGTGTTAGGATCAGATAGAGGAAGAAAATGATTTAGCCTGGACCTCATCACTCATCTCCTTGAAACACCTGTAGCCCTACTGGTACTTCACTTCTCTCCTAGACAGAAGACCACCTCTTCGTGTTTCTTACTGTTTTATTCTCCGTGACAAGTCTTTTACAGGAATTGCACTTCAAGGAGTTGTGTGTTCCATCGACCCGGTTCTGTCAGCAGTCGAATGATTCAGAAAGCTGTCGGAATTGTAAAACTTGGGAAGCAGCGGGTGCTGATTCTGGCCTTGGTGTCAACAGCCGTTCAGGAGTGTGGGGAGCCTGCTGCCAGGAGGGATCTTCCTTCCTGCTCTACCCTACTCATCCATCTGAGGCTTCTCAGAGTCCGTGCTTCCCTGAACTTTTAGACCTTCGGAATGGCCTGCAGCTGGGATTAAAGGGTGCCATTAGTCTCTTATTCTTCTAGGACATTTAGTTTACCAGTGCTGTGACGATTTCTACAGATCTTGCCACTTGGAGCCATTGTAGGGCCCAAGAATTCCTTTTGTTCTGGAAATTGCTCTGTCTGTTCACGTGGAAAGGGCCTTTAAGCAGGCTTGGTCAGCATTTGTTTGATTTTCAGCTCTTCTCTTTGCCCTCCTTTCCAAGGCAGTTTAGGTGAGATTGCATCAGAATACCCTGGCAGCCTGGGGAAAAACTTGAACTCTTGCGTCAAATTCTGTCATTGGGTACGCCCTCATGGAGTAGGCGTTAGGTCTGCTGCCTCCGGCCTGCGCGGTCCACTTACATGCCAAAGACCTGGGTTCAGGGGAAGAATCTAGATGTACAATTAAATAAAATAAAGTGTTACTTCTCTCTTTTCCTGCCTGCCTTTGCTGGCATTCATTCCTGCCTGTAGCTTTCCTTTAAGAAAAAAAACTTTGTAGTGTCTAACAGAAAGTTGCAAATACGCAACTTTTTAAGTGAACCGACTCTTTAACACTTGCTTGTCATTTCATTTTCAAGTCCTGATCACCCTTGTTTCCCCTGTCTCCAGTATGTGTGTGTGGAATTGAAAGAATTATATAAATAATTCCCCCAAACCTGGCATGCATGTGAGAAAAGCTGCATTAGACCTGGTAGGGCCTAGCCAGTATGTTCTCTCATAGAAAACTTCTTAGTTTTGGCATCTATCTCTCATTTTGAGAGGTTAATGATGAATAACCAACCCTTCCTTGGAGAGGCAGTATAGAGCAGTGGTTAAAAGTATAGGTTCTGAAGCCATCCCTGCTGGCTTTGAATCCCAGCCTCATTACTTACCAGCTGTGTGGTCTTGGACAAGTTACTTAACTTCTCTGGTCTTGCATCTTTCATTTGTAAAATAGGAATAATATTGGTGCTTATCTCATAGGGTTGTTCTGAGATTAAATGAGTTAATTTATTTAGAACAGTGCCTGACATATTGTTATTCTATTCAATAAGCTCTGGATTTTCCCTCACAAATGAGGTAAACTTTCCTTCAGTCCCTCTTGTAACATCTCCTGGGGTATGATTGTTTATTTGTTCACCACTGGTCCACTGAAGTTGTTCTTTTATTTGTTCTCATCTAATTTCCTTGAAATTTGAAGGAGCATCCTGAATGCTGGTGTTTATCCTAGCTGTCCTTTATGATTTAGATTTCCATGACATGCTTACTGTTCCATAATAATGTGGTCTTTTTAGTCTACAGGACAATTTCTTGGAGTTACGTTTATTGCTAAATATCTTTGTTTGCCTCCACAGTATGTGCATAGCTCATCTTTTATCAAAGGCCCTTGTAGACTGTGATGGTCCATGTGAAGGGGAAGTGTTATCCCTATTTCTATACTTTCCCACCAGCTTTTCTGTCAGTCTGATTATCAAAATGTTTATTAAATATTGAGTATTATTGAACATAGATTTTAAATCCTTTGAGGATTACTGGATGTAGTGAATTTTCTATTGAGAAAACAGAAGCAGGGAAGGACAATGAAGACATGATGGATGGAAAAACAAGGACTTGTATCCTGATAGATTTTAGTTGAATTCCAGCACTCACTACTGGATTGTCACGCCACCTCTCTGAGACTCAGTTTTCTCCTCTGTAAAATGTGAATAATAATTATTACCCTAGAGGGTTGCTCTGAGGGGAGACTGAAATCACAGCTATAAAGAGCATCTGTTAAATACTAAGTGCTCAGTGAGTGTTCGTTTCCTTCTCCACGTTTCTCTGTTGAACTCTTGGCTGACAGTAATTCAAGCAAGATACTTTTTCCAACTTTTTTTTTTTTTTTTTCAAGGAGAGGTACCAGCAGGAATAAAGGCAAGTAGGCAGGCAGGGAGAGAGAAGAGGAAAAAGCGTTTTATTTATTTTTGTGGTTCATCTTGTTTGTCCCATACCCCTTACCCCCAGTCCTGGATGCAAACCTGGGTCCTTGAGATGTATGTGGACTAAGCTTAGCCAAAGGTGGTAGTTCAAACTGCTATTCCACCAGGGTGCACCTTTCTCAGCTTTTTATTTTGAAGAATTTACAACCTATTGAGAAATTGCAAGAATAATTCAGAGAGCTCCTGTAAAATACCTATAAAAGATACACCAAGATTGTATTTGCTGAATTTACTTTATCTCTGTTACTATATCTTTTTTAAGGAGTTGATAGTAAATTGTAGATATCATGACACTTCATCCTAGAATACTTCACCCTGTCTCTTGTAAGAGTAAGGTTATTCTCCTACATAACCAGAATACTGTTATCACACAAGAAGTTTAGTATTGATAAAGTATTATTTAATAGTACATCCACATTCAGCTTCTCCCAGTGAGGATACAATCAAGAAATAGATATTGCATTGTTTTATCTGTTTTAATCTAGAATAATAATTCCCTAGACTTACATTTTTTTTAGCCTTGTTTTTTTTTTCGCTTAATGAAGTTTAATATATACCCAGAAAGTACACAGATTATGTGTCCAGCTTGGTGAATTTTCACAGTGTGAATATAGTTGTGTAATTAGTACTCAGATGAAGAAATTAAACGTTCCCTGAACTTTAGAAGCCCCCATCATGTCCCTCCTGTCACTGTCCTTCCCTCCAAAGAGTGCCCCCGTCTTGCCTTAAAATCAGTAGATTCATTTTGTTTGGTTTTAAACTTTGGATAAACAGATCGTAAGTGTGTTTCTGCCTCCTTTCATTATTTTATGAGATTCGCCCATGTTACAGTGATAGTCCATCACTGCTGCACAGTTATTGTGTGAACCATTCTGTTGTAAAGGACAGTTAAGTTGTTTCACCTTTGGGGTTATTTTGGATAGTGCTCCTTTGAAAATACTTTATATGTCATTTTGTAAACATACGGCTGCACTGCCTCTGTGTTCATCTGCCTTTTTAAGTTTTCACAATATTGACATGTTCGAAGATTCTGGATCATTTGTTTTATAGTGTTCCGCTCTCTGGCTTTGTCTGATTTGTTTCCTCATGTTTAGGTAAAACATTTTACGGAATATATAGATGACTTGGTGTCCTCAGGAGGCATGTGGCACCAGCTTGTCCCATTACCAAGGACAAGTTTGATTGGTTAAGGTGGCATCCTTGACATTTCTCCCTTGTAAAGACAGCTTTCTCTAAGTTCCTTTTTTAAAATTTTCAATTTTGCTAACATTTTTAATACGTTAGATGTAATGTCTTGTTGAGTGACAAAATCTCTGACAAAATCCCCAGAACTTTACGCTGGCATTCCAGCAGTTGCGTGTGGTCAGTTTAATGAGCTTTGATTCGAATACATACACCTACACAGCGACCACCACAGTCCGGAGGCAAGACAGCTCCCGTGTCTCCGAACATTCCCGCCAGCTGCTTCCTCGTAGATCCAGCCCCTGACCTTGGGAAATCGAAGTTGCTTTCTATCACTCTACGTTTATCTTTCCTAGAATTTCATAGGAATGAATTCATAATGTATGCACGTTGCTTCTTAGAGTATTTGTGCAGTATCGCTATACTGTAGTAGTGATTCTTTTCTTTTTAATAGTAACTACTATTCCACTGGGTAGAGATACCACAGTTTTTTGACCTATGCACCAGTCTGTGGGCTTTTGGATATTTTAGTCATTTATTGCTGCATAATACATTTGCCACAAATTTAGAGTTTCAAACACATTTATTGTCTCACAATTTCTGTGGGTCAGGACAGTTCAGCTCAGCCTCACAAGACAAGGTAAGGTGTCTCCTGGGGCTGCATCTCCTCTGAATGTCAACTAGGCGAGGACCTGCTTCCTAGCTCGTGCGGTGGTTGGCACATTCCGTTCCTGCTGGACTGTGGATGGGGCCTCACTTTGTTACTGGCTGTCAGCCATGGGCCACCCTGTTTCTGCCACATGGGTCTTCTCAGTATGGCACGCACTTCCTCAAAGCCAGCAAGGGAGAGAGACTTTTAGCAGAATGGACACTACCGTCTTATTTGTTCTAACCCCGTGCAAGTAATTACACGTACCCTGTCACGGTTCCGCTCACACCCCAGGGCAGAGCACAAAGGCATGACTGTGGAAGAGGGCACCATGGGAACTCCCTGAGTGTCTCTGCTCTGCTGGGTTGCTTCTAGTTTGGGGCAACTCTAGATATTCACATGTAAGTATTTGTGAGGTGCGCCATGGTGGCCTAGTGGGTTAAGCCAGGCGCGGTCCACAAAATATCCCAAGGTCCCTAGTTCAAGACCTGGGACAGGGAAATAAACCAAAATAAAGTGCTTCTTCCTCCTTTCTCTTCCTACCTGCCTGCCTACTCACCTTCATTCCTGCCTATACCTCTCCTTAAAAAAAAAAAAAATGTAAGGGCATATGCGTTCATTTTCCTTGGTAAATACCTATGAGGAGGTGCTGGGTCCCATGGTGAGTATGTGCTTAGCTTTATAATAAATTATCAAAGTATTTTGTAAAGTACTATTTTCATTCCCAACAGCAATGTCTGAGAGTTCCTGTGGCTCCGTACACACACAGATGCTGGGCAGCGCCCATCTTCTTAATTTTAGCTGTTCTAGTGCTACGCGGCGGTGTTTCAGTGTGGTTTTATTTTCATTTCTGTAGTGACTAACAGTGTTGAGTATCTTTTCACGTGGTAAAGATGGGTTAAAGACTGACGTTCATTTTTCCCCCATATGGATATCAGTTATTCTGACATTCTTTCTTTTTTTTAATTTATTTTTTATTGTAATTATTCTACACATTACAATAACTTCCTGTGTATGGGTTCCCCATTTCTTAGATATATTTTGACATACCATGCCATTATTTCTTAAATTACCCTTTCTCCATTGAATTATCTTGCCACCTTGTCAAAAATGAGAAAAAAAATGTATCTATTTAGGACAGTTTTCTGGTTCTGTTCCTTTTCATTGATCTGTATGTCTACCTAATGCAAATGAAATAACTTGATTGCTGAAGCTTTATAGTAAATCTTGAATTCAGTTAGTATAAAGTCTTCTGACTTTTTCAAAATTGTTTTTGTTTTGGTCTGTTACATCCCTATGTTTTAGAATCAGTTTATCAATTATCTAAAAGCTTCCTGGGATTTTTATTGAGATCATGAGGAATCTATAGGTCAATTTATGGGAGAATGACCTCTTAACAATATTGATCTTCTAATTCATTAATGTGGTATATGTTTCCGCTTAGGTCGTCTTTGATTTTTCTCAATAGTGTTTTCTAGTTTTTGTAGTATAAGATGTGTAAGTCATGTATACATGCTGTTAAATATCTCTAAATGTTTCATAGTTTTAGCATGCCATTGTATTTATGGATTTTATTTTTTAATGTTATTTGTAGTTGTTAGTGCTAGTAAATAGAAGTAAAATTGAGTTTTGTATGTTGGTCTTAATATCTGCAAACTTGTTACACTCATAATTCGAAGAACTTTTTTTTAGATTCCTTACGATTTCTCTGTATGTGATTGTGTCGTCTGCAGATAAAGACAGCTTTACTTCTTGCTTCCCAAGAAGTATATACTCTGTTTTTCTTGCTCTGTTGCACTGCCTAGGACTTCTAGTCCAATGTTAAGAGGAATAGTGAGGAGAGACATTCTTACCTTTTTCTTGACCTTAGGGGAAATACATCCAGTCTCTCACATTTACACACGATAGTGACTCTAGTGTTTTTGTGTTTATTTTTCCTTGATCTGGAACCTGATCCACAGTCCTCACATGGCCTGCATGTGACACGGTGACCTTAGCCGCCTGAACCGCAGGGGTCCACCACCTCCACCTCCTGCCTCCACAGGCAGGAATGAAGGTGAGTAGGCAAGCAGGCAGGAGGACAGAGAAGAGGAAGAGCTTTTTTTATTTCTATTTCGTTGCTTGCATTGGTCGTTCCCCCAGGTTCGGGTCTTGAACCCAAGACGTTTGGATGTATGTGGGACTGCCCCCAGGTGTACGAGACTGCTAGGCCACCAGGGCAGGCCCTGTAGTGCTTTCCCGAAGATGTTCTTTATTCAAGTGGAATCCATTAATCTTTAAATTTTGATTTTTTCTAATAATATGCGTTCTGAATATTTTTGCTACCTGTTGTGTTGATCTCATTGTTTCCCTCCTATATTCTGTTATGGTATAGTGATTTATGTTGATTGCTTTTTCCAATGTTAAATCCATCTTGCTTTTGTTGAATAAATTTGACTGGGTCATGATGTATTATCCTCTTTATATATTGCTGGGTTTGGCTTGTCAATATTTTGTTAAGGATTTTTACATTTATGTTTATGAAGGATATTGATTTACACGTTTTTTTTTGTGTATGTGTGAAATCTTTGTCTAGTTTTAGTATCAGGGTCATGGCTGTCCTTGTAAAATAAGTTAGGATATTTTACTTTTTTTCTGAAATAGTTTATATAGGCCTAGCATTTTCACTTAAAATTTTTTAGTTATGTAATGTTTTTTACTTAAGTATTTTGAAGATTATGTTTTAAATTATTCGATTGTATATTTTAATAGGTACAAGGCCATTAAACTTTTTCTTAGGATCAGTTTTGTTATTTATGTATCAGGGAATTTGTCATTTGTCAAAATTGTTTTAAGATTTTTTAATAGTCTTATTCTTTTTTTAACTATTATTTTTTATTTTATTATTTCAATAAAACAGACTAAAACAACAACAAAAATGTGTGTGTGTAGAAATGGAATCATTTCCATATCTTGGCTGTTATAAATCATGCTGCAGTAAACATAGGGGTTCATGTATCTAATTATTTTTAAATGTCTATGCAGTGATTTCCCCTTTTCATTTCCAGTATAAGAAATTAGTATCTTCTTGATTTTTTTAATTCATCAGTGTAACTAGAGGTTTATCATTCTAACGCTCTTCGAAAAAAATCAGCTTCTAGGGCATATTTATCTTTTGGCTCAGGTGCCTGAGATGGCTGAGGTATGAACCCTGTGACGTCAATGACCCGGGTTTGTGGCCAGGAGCTGGTGGTGATGGTGGACCCAAAATAAGCAAATAAATGAATAAAAATGCTTCTTTCTCCCCGTCTCCCCTGCCTCCCTCCCTCCCTCCCTGTTTTAAATTAAAACAAGGTGCACCCTGGTGGGCAGCGGCCAGGGCAAATAACGCTGCAGTAAATGTGTGGGTGCATCTGTTTCTTCTAATTTGTTTCTGTGTTTCTCTTTATTTTTATTGTTTTGTTTCATGTATTTTCAAACTCTTATTGTATGCATGCTTTTTGAGGATTGGTATGTCTTCTGGACTCCTGTTGTTTTGAAATGCCCTTGTTTATCATTGGTAATCTGTTATTTTGCTGTTTTGAAGGTATCTTGAGACTAATATTTCCACTTTCTTATGATTGGTATTTGCATGCTATCTCACCGATCCCTTTAGGTTTATTTTTATCTCTAGAAGTTCTACTTTATTTTTACACCTTACATTTCTTACCTTAGGATCATGTTTTCCTTTAAATTTCTTTCTTTTTTTTAGAAAGAAGCACTTTGTTTTATTTAGTTGTTCACTTTGGTTGTTCCCCCCCAGACCTGGGACATGAATCCTGGTTCCTGGGATGTACGTGGCCTGTGTTCCTTCGGAGCTAGCTGACCAAACTACTACTCCACCATGGCGTGCGTGCCTTTACATTTTTACATAAAGTAGTTAGAATACCTGTCTTTTTTGTTTTAAAGTAATTTTGATTTGTAGCACTATGTTTTAGGTGTGCAGCTTCACTCTTTATCAAATATATGATAGCACACCAAGCCTACCACCAAATTTCTCATAATCCTCCTCCGCTGTCCATTGGACCCTTTACTCCCACTCCCCCATCACCTTCCCCTCTGGTAACCACAGTTCTGTTATCAGTGTCCAACGGTTACTTTCTGTTTTGTTTTGTCTGTTTGCTGTGTTGCTTTATATTCCACATATGAGTGGGGTCATCTGGTACACGTTTTGCTTCTTTTGACTTATTTCACTTTAGCATCATCCCCTCTAGTTCCATCCGCGTTGTTGCAAGTGGCAAGATAGCATTTCTATTTCTTTTATAACTTAGTGGTGTCCCACAGTGCATGTAGATCACATCTGCCTTATCCACTCCTTTGTTGACGGACATTTAGGTTGTTTCCATTCTTGGCTGTTGTGAGCAGTGCTGCAGCGACCACGGGGGGCACGTGGCTTTTTGACTTAGGTTACACCAGTCTTAGTGTCGGTCTGTGCGAATTATTCTCATGTTTCTTATTATGAGTCATTTTAAGTTTGACGTATATTAGGATTTTTGATTGCATGCTGTGAATTTTATTTACATCACTGAGGGTATGCATTTCAGGGTCTACCTTTAAATTTTTTTTTTTTTTTTTTTTTTTTTACTGTAGTAATTATTCTACACATTAAAATAACTTCCTATGGTTAAGTTCCCTGTTCCTTAGATATATGTCAACACATGATGCCCTCCACCACATCACCAAGGGTTCTTCACCGCTGTCCAGTGGGCTCCGCCACCATGTGCCCCCTGCCCTGTTCCCTGTTGGTCACCTCAGTTCTGTTGCGGAT
>RJWH01006522.1:8071-53474 GCA_004363575.1 Solenodon paradoxus
GGGGGGCTGGGGGAGTGCGGAGTCCACCAGGCAAGTTCCCCAGGCTGGAAAGGCACCTCAAGGTACCAGGGAGCTGGGAGGCCTCTTGGTCTCCTTGCTCCTTTGGGTGGGAGGGGACGGGGTGAAGACCGGAGTACGCGGCAGGAGGCGGGAGAAACCGGCGTCACACGGCCGCTTTGTGCTTGCCGCCGCAGCACCTGCACATCACTCCGCAGCTGTAGCAGGCCCGCAGGGGCAGGTAACAGCACATACAGGGGGCCAAGAAAGACAAGGCAATAAGAGCCATCCACCGGAGGCAAAACTTCTCGTCGCTCGTGTCGCACGAGCACGGGTCTGTATAGTCTCCCTCGGGGTCTGACATACAGTGATAGAGCATGCTGTCCGCACACCACATGCAGCTCACGCGGCGGATGCAAGTTCTCACGGAGTCGGGCGCGTCCTGACAGTGGCCCCGCCGGTTTTCCTCGTGGTTGAACATGTCCCTGCAGTACTCGCACCGCGAGCGCTCGCCGTCCTCCTTCCGCCGCCGGGACTTGCCCCGGGAGGGTTGTGTCTTGATCACGCCACCCCCGCGGCCTTTGGGGTCTTCGCCCAGGCCGAAGTCCGAGGAGTCCACGTAGGGGTAGCTGTAGTCGTGCTTGGGCGCGTCGGCCTTGGCGAAGCGCACGTAGGAGTCGGCGTCCCCCGCGGCGGCGCGCAGGGCGTGGCCGCGCACGGGCGCGTGCCTGTAGTCCTCATAGCCGCTGGCCCAGAGCTTGTCCCTGGGGTTGATGCGCACCACCTCCTCCTCGCGCAGGCTCGCCTGGCGGCAGGGCCGCGGCGCCGGCTGCCCCGGGAAAGGACACATTACTTTACCGCCGTGGCCAAAACAAATTCCGCTAAATGCCCCTTGCACCTTGACACAGGCATTTCCTAAATGACTCAGGCTCCAATTACTAACCATCTTGTGGGCCAAAGATGTATTTCAAAGTGTGAGTCTCAGCCCAGTCCCGGTCAGGAAATAAACTGAATGGATTAAGGACCAGCATTTACCCACTTCTGTTGAGATGTTACCACGGATGCAGGAAAGCAGTTTGACCTTTCAGCGGCAGCAACACCCCAGATCAAGCAGCATGTTCCCCACTACCCTCCAGCTACCTCCCGCCCCAATAGGGGTGGTACTAGGAGATCACTGGCCTGATTTCTAAGTTTAGATGAGCTCCACTTGTTTTTTGTACAGTATATTCTCTTTTGTAAGACTAGATTCTTTCACCTTTTCCTTCAGTGAAATAGAATAATCCTGGAGTGCACTGCATACTATGAGGGTAAGTACTTTTCATTACCCGTGGGTTCACAACTTAGGCATACCGGGTCACAAGATAAAATGCATTCTTCACTACGAGTTCATGTTCAAAAACAGCAAAAGGGGAAACTAGAATCTATAAAGCTCCCTAGTACCTTGTGATCTGGGACCAGAAGATGAAAGGGTAAGAGAGCAACTGCCAACCAGGATCTCACAGAGGTGCAGAGCTGGAATCTGAGCCCAAGCAGGTGGGACGCAGATCCACACCCTCTAGCCTTTAAATCCCATCTGTGTGCTTCCTCAGGGCACAAGAGTTGTCTCTGAAGGTAGTACTGCTACAGTTTGCAACAGTGCCTTGCCCAGGACGGCAGGTGCTGAATAGTTTTTGGTTGGCTAGATGAAGGTAAGCCTGCCTTGCACAGAAAATAGAATTTTCTACCTTCAAAGTTCATAGGGTGGGGAAGGCTTCTGAAGGGGTGAGAAGCAAGGTTCTGAGTGGACCCACTGGAGTCAAATTCACTCTGTGGATTGTACTAGCAAGTTGATAATTTGCTAGTAAAGTATCCCTGACTATCAAATTGCAATAGAGTGATGTGAGAATGAAAAGAAAGAATCTATTAGAGAGTATCAGCTCAGAGCCTGCATAGGATGCATCTGATACGCACTGCTATTATCATCTTTATAACAGCATTACAGAATCTATGTATGATAATCAGGCTTACTCATCATTTCCTACCAGACTTTGAGCTCATTGGGTACAGGGACTTCTCACATGCTTTGCCCTAATTCCTGTCAAGTTCTTGACTTCAGAGATTCCTAGACTTTGGAAAATTACAACTCGGTAAGATTTCAAAATAATCTTGGGAGCTGACATATGCTTTGTTAATTTATTAGCAAATTAAGAGTCAGAAAGTCAATTCCCATCTACTGCTACCATAATGTGACTTAAAAAACAAACATCTTAATGCTCAACTATTAGGAAAAAAGTTTTTTGTCACATAGAGAGTTTCACGTTAAAAATTGCATGCCCGTGCTCCAGTTTTCTCTTCAGAGAAGGCAGACTTGTGGCCACATCACCCTACATGGGCACTAGTCTGTGCTCCAGTTTAGGAACCTGCTCTGCAAAACAGCCACTTGGTAAATATTTGTTGAATTACTGCATTCCAGACTCCGACTCTATCTCCCTGAGGAAGCTTGGGCCTGTAGCCATGATGCCGGGGGTTGAGCCAAGTGTGTGGCATTTCTCAGTCCCGATCCTGGCTCTGTGCTTTCGTACAAAGCCAGGAGGTCCACTGGACAGAGGAACACAGAGGCAGTGTGGTGCTCTGGGTGAGCAGAGACTTGGATTTGAATCTTGTTTTACCAGAAACCCTGTCTCACAAAGTCTCAGCTTTCTCACTTATAAACTGAGGGTGGTGAGGACCTGCCTTGTGGGGTAATTTTGAGAATTAAAGGAGAAGGGGCACATAAAGCTTTAACAAAGTGGCTGATGTGCAGAAAACTGAGTAAGGGTGAGTTCACACCGCTACCTTCACTACGGGCTGGCGAGACAAAGTAGAGCAGTTAGCTTTTCCCTAAACAGGAGGGAAAAAGATCATTCCAGAATTGGGTGCCACCCACCTGGATGACTACAGAGGAACAGACTGCTGCTTACCTGTTCGAGGTGATAGTGGTCGGTGGGGTATGGGTCGTGGAGGGTATAAACCCTCCGATGCTCACAGGATGTGGGGGAGGAGAGTGTCCGAGCAGGTGGTTCCCTCTTCTGAGAGGAATTAGAAGAACTGTCTGTAGCTGTCTGTTTTGAGAGAGGTAAGCAAGAGTTAATTTAAAAAAAAAGGGGGGGGGGGCGGAGAACCCCCACCACAAACCCACACACGGCATCTATCCTCACTTGTGGCATTTTGCTGGATTTCCCGAAATCGTGAGTTTATTCTGGCTGTGAGAGACAGGAGGACCCCTGAAGAGCGAGCTTGTCTAAACATGATGTGGCTGCGTCAACGAGCTGAGGACCCAGACCCTGCAAGGTTGGGTTTCAACCTCATTTTTTAACTCCAAGTGTGAGAATAGCAACCAGGCTCTGGGGGAAGGGCTCACTACACCAGGCGTCCTGCTGTCCTGTCTCAGTTTGGTCAAGAATGGAAGAACGGTTGTCCCGTTTGCACCCTTGTTGCGAGGTAAACTGGCAAGCGGGTGGAGGGGTGGGGTGGGGGGTGCAAACAAGCAGAAATCAAACTGAAATGTTTATATGTGGGAGGCCACTGGAGTATCCCGGGCACTGGCTTTCCAGGAAAAAATTCTATAATCCTTGGAGGTCACTTTAAGCTGGAAGCAAAATGCATGACTTAGGAGAGGGGCAAATGCCACACGGACCCGTGGAAGGTGTGAGAGCTATTCTCTCTGCAGAGGCAATGAGTTCAGATGGGAGCCTTCATGATGGTGTCTTTGGAAGAAGATCAGGTATCAGATAGACTGCGTTTGTGGGCAGAGCACAGGGAGACCCATCACCTCCTGGTCACCTACCAGCCTGAGACTGGATGAAGCAGGCTGACCCCAGGTGATGGTCACGCAATAACCCTTCTGGCCCAGGAGCCACGGGTTAGCCAAAGGCTTTGTTAGATGCACTTAGTAAGTGCCTTTTAAAACCAGATACTCAGGCTCCACCTCATCACTGCTTAAAATGATGATTCCCGTTTTCCCTCTTCTCCTATACAAATGAAATGCTTTTTCCTAATATCTAAGAGTTTCTCTTGACTATTACTTGTTACTATTATATTCTGCTTGTCACTATTATATTCTGCTTGTCTTATTTGTCTTTTACAAGTTTTTTGTTAGCTGTCACAAGTACTTTTGAGGCAAGGCAAGGTTAAGATAGTTTTTTGATCACCACCCCTTAGAAAAGTGGGCCACAAGTATTCATAACAAAGAAAAGAAACCCATTCTCCATTATACCACACAACCATGGTTAATTTTTAAAACTCGTGCAGCATCCCTTTGGGGACCCCACCTCCCTAGGTTTTTCCCTAATTCTACATAGTCCAAGTGAAGTGAGACTGAGGCCTGTTTCCAATTCCTCAATCCAATGACTAATTCAAATAAGGAGATGTAGTTCTCTCTGAAGCAGTACAGAAAGATCTTTGACAAAGAGGTCAGTAAAGATGCCAAGGGCCCCCTAGGTCTGGAATCCTGGGGATAGTGTAGGAAAAGAACCTACGGAGGATGAAGTAAGCAAAACCAAGTAAAGAAAAACCAAGAAAGCAACCCCACAGACACCGCTGGGAGCTGCTGGATCCACTCAAGCTGGAATCCTGAGCTACCCCAGGATGTGAGCCAAAATGTGAGCCAATTCCCTTTGGTGGGAGAAGCCAGAATGCTCTGGGTTCATCACTCATGCCCGATTCCTTCTCCATGGCAGCATTCTGCCCACGGCACACCCCTGGCCTTTTCCCGGCCCCTACTATACCTCTCCGCAGTGGATGAAACTGGGAGTCCTTCCTCTGCTCCTTGGGAGCAGCCCAACTGTTAAAAAGCACATACTGGCACCCATTCTTGTGGTCCACTGGGAGGTGGGTGTCCACCAGCCTTGGGGAGGCTTCAGAGATCCAGTGTCCCTGAGCAGGTCTGGTCCAGGGATACCCACCTCCCACAGATGTATGCCAGGACTGGCATCACCAGTAATAATGGCTCCTCCCACTCCCACCTCATATCCTTCAGAACTCAGATAGGAAAGAGTTGCTATTTACCCCTCAAATCCTGAGTACTGTTTTTTCCCAATATCTGAAAGCAGAATGTTCCTATTGGCATGATTTGGTAGATTACTTTGGGGGTCTGGGAAAGTAATTACCATTAATTTATATGGAAAACATTTGAGTGCTCTGAGAACCCTAAAATAACCCACTAAATTATATAACAAAGGAACGTTCCACTTTTGGATAGCGGGGGAAACCTGACTAAGAAAGACCACACTGATGACAAAAATTTCAACTCTTTCAGACTCTGGCCTGTTGTCCAACTGTCACCTACCCTTTCCTTGTATCTTTGGAGGCACTGCCTCCTTCGTTTAACAAATGAGGATTGCAGGAAAAACAGAACAAAGCTAACAACTCCAAAAGGTCTGATTTTGTGTCTGACAGTGCCAGGCCCTGGATGCCTGTGCACGATGCAGGTCCTGTTTATTTCGTTTACACTCAGGAAAACGGGAGACTCAGAGATGCAGGATCCTGCCCACACCGGCAAGCAGCCACCGGCAGAGCTGGCCTGCCGTGCAGTCCCTGAGCGCCACACCTGTGGATTTCAGCACACCACAGGGCTGCTTCTGAGGCTCAGGCCAGCCCGCCCAGTGCCTATTCTGAGAAGTCTTTTGATGAGATTAACACAAGTACAACTTATCCAGGTAAGACATCTACCCTGCTCTATAAAAACCCAGGCGATAAGAGAATGAAGGCTCACAATACAAAGGTTTCTAACGATCTCAATAAATACCTTCTGAATGAGTGGATTAAGGGTCCTTTAGTATGAATCAGATCTCAAGGGTTCATTTCTTAATTCAACAACCAGATGACAGTTATCTCGGGTTTAAAGCTAGTCTTGTATTTAACATTGTAAATGCACTCAGCATTTAGTTCTTATCAAGGTCCCCTCAGTGTTAGTCATCAGCTCGCCTGAATCCACACTGTTTTCTGAGACCCATGTCCAGGTTATGCAGGTGCAGAAAGTCATTCTGGGAAATGAGGCACACCCGGTTTGTCCTCGTATTCACCAGCCAATCAGAAACCAACACCACCTTTTGCTGTACCCATCCTACTGCCCCCAGCGCGGGCAGACTCCCTCCACTGCAGAGTCAAGGGCGAAGCTTCCTGGGTATCTGTCAGAATGTGAGAGTTAAGAAAGGCCTTTTAATACTTCCTCTCCAATGGCAAATCTGTACAAAGAAGGCCTGAACACAGGAGGCCTGCTCAGAGTTCAAGGTCTCTTGCAGGCAGAGGCGACAGCAGTCCCAGCCCGCAGGTTTCTGCACCTGGACCCTGTGAGGGAGCACGCAAGAGAGGCACCACTGGAAGACAGGCTTATTTCAGCTCTACACTCTCAGACATTATCTGGCAAAGTGGCGAGTATGACCTGTGAACAGAAGGCCTGTGCTATCAGGACACCTCTAAGGAAGTCAAGGGGGAAAAACATCTTTTACTCATAGGTACCTCTGAACTGGTTCTCCTCTAACTGCCATGGTTTTCACGAAGAGCCTGGGAAGAGCAGCCCACCTAGCTACGCGCACACACCTTTATGACCACCATGACTGCTATGTGAGTACCCGAGCTAACACGTGCCTATCAACCATCAGTCTGATAGCTTCGCTTTCAGTTCTGAAAGACTGGCTGTGTTTTAAATCTACCCTGTTCTCTGGTGGGTGCCTCTCAACTGTTGGGGGTCTAAGTTTAAGATCAAAAGAGGTTCTCTGTAGCTACTCTGTGCTCGGGGATCCCAGGCTCCTAAGAGGGGCAGCTGCTTGAAGCAACAGATCTCCTAGCATGTGGAGGGAGCAGTCAGTGTGACCCCTTCAGCCCCACCAGTCATGCAGATGAGGCTGCAGGCTCTGGAGGGTATCATGCACCATGACACAGCATATACAATCCCTGCCACCTACAAATGTGCTCTCCAAAGGAATCTTGCCTCTGGGTTTCACTCTGACTCACAATGTCAATGCCCAGTATTACAAAGATGTCCAATTAAGAAGTCTGAAACCTAATACGAGGTGCTGAAGAACAGAAATGCAATAGTGTTAACTGATACGCTCTCAGCTGAGGGAGGCTAGTTGGAATCACTCTCTGCTAATTGTAAGTCGTGTGACTTTTGTCAAGTCAACCTCTAATTCCAGTTTGTACATCTGTAAAAATGGAGCTAAAATCTTCCCCAGGATTATTGCAAAAATGAAGCATCTCCCTTTTATAAACTGTTAGTGCTGATACATAGAAAAAAGTTAACATTCTGTTATGCTGATCCTGTATCTGGTCACCTTGCTCAATCCTTTATGAAAGTTCAAATACTTTATCCAGTAATTCTCTGGCTTTTTCTCAGTACATCTCCTTTCTAATATTTATATGTATTGTCTTACCTGATGGCACTGTTTGCCAGGATTTCTAGCACGATTTCAAAGAGAGGCAACACAGTGGCCTTGTCTTGAATCTGCCTTTAATGAGACAACTTCTAATGGGTATCAATTAAATGTTTCTAGATAACTGGAATGATTATAAAGAAGTTCCAAAAGTTTCCTGTTATTCTGATTTCTAAGGGTTTTTTCACCAAGAGATGTTATGTTGGCTGTCCTCAATGTTTTTTGCTGCATCTATTGAGATAATTAGTCTTTCACCTTTACTTTGTCTCATTAATGTATGAATGACAGTTGCTTTCAATATATACCTTTTCTTTCCTGGGATATTTGCTATTGTTCTTTTATTAAATTTATTTTAGAATTATTTGATGTGATTTGTTAATATTTTACTAAGAAACGACATCTAAATATTTCCCAGTTTTTTATTGCAGTAACTTTTATACATTAACATAAACTCATATGTATATGTTCCCCATATGTGCAGTTTCCCCATTCTCATATATGTCAACATACCCTGCCCTCCACCAAATCACCAAGTTTCTTTACCACTGTCCCGTGGGCTCTGCCACCACACATCTAGATTTATATGTGAGTTTGGCTGTTTTCTCCTCTTGAACTCTTTGCTCAGTTTTCTATTTTCTGTATAGGTGTACCTTGGAGACACTGTGAATTTGGTCCTGGAATAGTTGGCGATAAAGTGAATCACATCAATTTTTTCTCAGTGTACATGAAGTTATGTTTATACCATCCTATAGTCTGTTAAGCATGCAATAATAGCATTGTGTCTGAAAATGAACATACATTAAAAATATTGCTAAAAAATACTATCATCTGAGCCATCAGTAACTTGTAATCTGAAGCACAGTAACGAAGCACAATGAAAGGAGGTATGCTTATACTTTGGAACAGTAGCTGTAACATAGGAGTTATGCTTCAAATTTGGCTCCTTTTTAAAGAGGTAAAACCTTTGACTATATTTTTAAATTTTTATATGGTTACTATACAAACATATCTATTTTAAATAATAAGCTTTGTGTAACCTGGTTCTAAAAGCTCTCTAAGGCTGAAACAAGACTTAGCCAATGTAGAATAGAGAAAGGCCAGGGAAAGGGAAGAGGGGAGATGAAAGCAAGACCCAGAGAGTACTGAGTTTAAAGAATGGGCACTGCCAACTTTAAAACAGAAAATACAGCCACAACCACTCCGACCAAATATTCTCTGGTAGTAAAAACATCATCCCTTCCTGAAGGCTTGAGTTTGAGCTGGATTCTTTGTGGGATGTGGGCTCGACAGGTGACATGGACAGGGGCATCAGAGATGTGTGGGCAACCAGAGTAAGATCCAGAGTAAGAAAAAGAGGCTCACCTGGAAAACTTCAAAAGATCAAGCTTCCAGTGGTTAAATCTGCAGATAAAAGTTGTGCTTATTTTGAAAATTCAGACATTTCCTATAATTCTCCAAAATTTAATAACAAATGAGAGGAAAACCCTGGCCTTCAAAAGTTGATAGACTTCTAAATAGTTGACTTGAATAATACATCATCTTGACAATAAATCAAAATCTGAAGTACAAAAGGTCCTGGGTTATAATGAACTGGCTGTTTCCCCAAGGTCAACACTGCTTGGTTTGGATGAACATTGGCCTAAATGGAGAAAGCAGATTAGAAGATCAATGCCTAGCAGTCAAGCTGTGGCTGGCTCCCTCCTACTGTATGGGTAATATAATGTGATCATATGACACAAAATTTGATTTCTTACTCTTGGAAACCTGGCTATTTGTTTCCTTGCCTACTACTGAGGAAACTTGTATTTACCTGGGAATTCTTAGAGCAGCACATGATCTGTTCATATGTCCTGGGTCCAGGAGTGGGCTGCCTTCATTAGAAAGGCTAAATTCTGACTATGGAAGTTCAAGGAGGGGAGGGGAAGAACCAAGGGGCCAGACCAGTTGAAGGAGGCAGAGTGTTTAAATCAACCCTCCCAGGATGGAACCCTGGCTGCTGTTCAGGGTATCTAGGGAAGGCAAACTGCATTTCAAAGTGGAACAAGTATTTTCAGGACTATGTGCATCCCTTCAACTCCCCTGGGTCTTCCAGCTAAATCATTGTTTTTCTTGGAAAAAAAAAAAAAAAAAAAAGGCGGAGCTGGGGATAGACAACAAAGGAGCAGCAGCTGGCAAAGAGTGCTTGAGGGACAGGAAAGGTGTGCCCATTCTGTTTTCAAGGACACTTGGATCATTAGGGGCACCTAGTTTACAGCTTTCTGAAGCAGGTCACTCCTGAGATATCTGTGAAACTATGCAAGGCTGGCAACAGGCGATTTTCTTCTCCCTCTTGGTGATGGAGGCAAATGGGATGAAACTTCAGAGGCAAGCAAATAAAATAGACAGCCACTTCATCATCCCCATGTCCCCAGGAACACATAAGCTGATAAAAGAGAACACACTGCAGGGAGCCAAGCCCCTCTGAGCAGCCATTTCAGAATAAAGCTAAGAAATTGCTAAAGGAGCTGACTACATTCAGGAATCCTATGGCCATGGTATGTGAAAACAGAGAAAATTGGCAGACCGTGATGTTGGCTCAGGTTGGTCATGTGTCTTAGACACAGTTTAATAACTTCTTTGGGTCTCAATTTCCTCATGTAAAATAAGGGGGTTGCACTGGGTGATCACCAAGGTCTGTTTGAGCTCTAACAATTCTATGTGTAACCCCACTCCCCTCCTAAGAACATTATAGATTAGAGGGGTTTGACTAAGACTGTTGCTTAGTTGATTCAAGAACCACAGGATTAAGTCAGATTGATTTAGTCATATTTGTGCCTTGTCGGTAGATGCCGCTAATTAGAATTTTTAAAGGTGGTTGGCTAGTAGCTAAGACCACGATTTGCATTTTTACCGCAATCTATCACCAAAAGAGAACTGAACAACTGATGCAACCAGAGCAATATTCAATACTCTTCCTATTTCAAGGGTTTCTCATTTCTTAAAAAAAATCATGTACTTAGGTACGCCCTGGTAGAGCAGTGGGTGGGTCAATCACTTCCAAAGGATGCAGGCCAATACTCGAGAGTTCAAGTCCTGGGCCAGGGGGACACAACCAGTGTGAACTAAAAAATGGAAGCAAAAGATGCTTCTTTCTCTTCATGCCTGTCTGCCTGCTTGTACCCCCTTTTTAAAAATAATGTACTTAAATACAAATACACATTTAAACATTTTCCATTCCTCTCAACCTGGAGGCGGGCAGGGGAGATTAGCGGTCACATAAAACTCTAGGTTTTTCTGCTTCTCAGAAGATAGTAAACTGTGTGGTTGAACATAGCTGTTGCTTCTAATTCTTCCAGCATAGCATGCTGTTCTCTTTAGTACACCCTAGCCGACAGGTGACAATTTCCTGTTGTTCGCTCTATTTTGTCAATAGGTCCTCTGGAACAGGCAGTGCCGACGCCACTGTCTGAAGCCTACACTGGTTCCAGCTGTCCTCTCAGAGCAGTCAGTGGACCAGATGTGTGCTCTCGTATGGCCCCAGGTAGCAGGCGACTTGGAGCTAGAGGCAGCGGATGGGGGTGGGGATGGGGATGGGGATGACTTTGTCCTAGACTTAAGGACATCATCCTCTGGACCCGGCAGAGAAAGTGACATCCTTTCATTGTGAAAGAACCACCACCCCCTGGCCAAAGTTTCGTGTTCCTCAGTTTTACAGTGAGATGAATTTTGACATTAAAGGAAAGGTCTCTGATAAACCCAGTAGCCCTAGTTTCACTCTAAGGGCTGAGGGGTTAGGAGCAGGGAGGCTGGGTTTCAAGCAACCATGAAGATGTACTCTGTATGAATTAGTAAAGTGGCAATAGAGACCTCACAATCCAGAGCTCAAAAAGGTGAGATGACATATGTAAATGAAGAAAGATACAGACAAGTGGAAGGGCTAGCAAAATGCCTTTGGGTTTCCTGAAACTGAGAGCATTTCAAAGCTTTTGTTTGGGCCTTAGATTTTGATTTAGTCACTGTAGGCATTACCTACAGTGAATAAAAAGATCCTCCTTTTACTATGTAACGTGAACTTGATAATTATTGTCATTTAGAAGATAAAGCGATTCCCATCATCAGAGACCTTCCAGTCACCCGTGCAGTGCTGGGTCTCAGCAGCAGCCCTGGGTCCCTGCTCCTGGGCATCGCCCATGAAGTTAGCTGCCAAACACTCCTGCTTTCCTTAGCAGCCCACTACAGACTAGTAGTCCTAGTTAACTTCTGCAGAAGTAATTCGCATTTTTGACCTATTTTTTTCCTCTTGATCTTCCAACCCCTATTCTCACCCTATCTCTAAATTCCAAAGATAAAAACAAATATTTTTTATAAACTGATTTTATGAAATGAGACATGGGCAGGGACAAGGCTGAGGTTTTAAGCCAAAGCACTGGATGAAAAGTCCATCGTTTAGGTGACTATTTGCAATTAAAGGAATCTGTTATATTTAATATGTAAAATTCACTGCAACTTATTGAATAAATATTTCCTTGACGTTCCCTGAAAGGCAGCAAGCCGATCTGGGGGTGTGGCTGGGTGAGCAGAGTGTTACAGCACGTAGGCTGCTTCTCTCTGAAAAAAGGAGTCTCAAGATGTACCTCACAGGTGGCTGTGAGGACCACACACAGTAAGGATGTGAAGTGAAGGGCACAGGGACAGGGACAGGAACAGCTTGACAGCAGAGTCCTTTCCTTCCCCTCCTCTTGGTCCACTGAATGAGAAATGAAATAAATTCACCCTGGAAAGGCTCTGAGTCTGAAGGATAATAGACCACAGCTATTAATGGCAATGATTTTCTATACTCTAAACCCCACAAATTCTGTAAACTCTGCAAACTAAGGGTCACATATCATTTTATCCTTTTTTAAAAAAATACCTCTTTCTTAGAAAATTAGTAAATGACCCCACTAATTACAAAACTGGCAGATTTGCCCTCAGCTTTAATGCTTGTTGGGGATGGATTAAGTGGTAAATACTCTTCGAGAAAAGGAAGATTTTGTGGTCATCTGCATTTTTTTGCTCTATAAATAAAACCTTGATAATTAAATTCAATGAATTTTTCCACTTAATCGAAAATGAAAATAAGCACAACTTTTGTCCATTTCGGACAAAACAAATTGCTGCTTCATACTTGGTTTGTCATTTGCTCTAATCATGCTCTAGAAAACACCTGGAGTAGATGTGGGGTCTAGGATATCAGTTGGGACAATTGCTCTGAATAGCCAGAAAGTAATAAAATGCAGTTTACAATAAACAGGATGTTATGGGTTCAAGCACAGGGCATGAGGAAGGATGAAGTTTTCCAGCCTGGGCAAAACACGGCCAGGAGCTGCTGCTGCTGTGAAAGATGGCATTTTTCCTAGGAGGGTCTGCCTACCTAAAGAAGTAAAGTTTGAAGAAAAGCCTAAAAATAACCCAAATACCAGTTTTTTTCAACTAGATTCTGGGAGAGAATTCAGACCCACACAAAATGATGTGAATTATCTCACTCAATTCTGTTAACAAAGGAACAAAGTATTCTGTATGCACAGGAGGAAAGTGAATTCATTATCTGTGATGGATGCCTAAAAACACTGGGGCTTATGAAGACTTAGGAGGGCAGCTTGAATCCAGAAACCTGACAAAGCTGGAAGTCAGGAAGAAAAACCAAACCTCCAAAATTTATATAGGGCAGCCCTTTCATGGTCAAGCTTTGAGTTGCTATTTTGGGGACCTCTAGGCTGTAAAACTTTCTGAGAAGATTCCAAGCTCACCAACTGAATGGGCCACATGAGGTAGTGGTCATATATTTAACCTCTTATCTCTTTTTCAACTTGGGTCCAAGAGAAACCTAAAACAAAACTCTTGTATTTGGTGTTCTTTTATTTTTTAAATAGAACAGCTGAAATATCACAAATAAAATTACTAAACAGAGGAAGAACAAAATAGCAGTGATGAACTGAAAAGGCTGGGAGATGGTGTCACTGCTGCTCCACTAGAAATGAGCCGTGTGACCTTAGGCAAGTCACCCACTGACTCTGAGCTATTACTACATCTATAAAGTGAGGCAAATACGACTTAATTTGCCAGAAGGAAAGAGGCTGGATCATTAGCTCTGAACTTAAAATCCCTTCAAATTTTAAGACCTGTATGTAATTTCAGGGAATTGGCATCCAAAGTTATCACTGCCTTCCAGCAAGCCAAACTTTTCTAGTTAACTCCTGCCAGTTATTCTCCCTTCAATGTGTCATCATTCCATCGTGGACATACCACTTCCTACCACCAGGCAGAGAAAACAGCACCTGAAGCCACAGAACTCATTCTGTAGTGTCTCTTTAATCTCTCTGGTTCCTAGGATGGGGGAAATCAGGATCACTGTAACTGAGGAATCTGATTCCTCCCCCTTCCTTAAATGCTTCCTTCTGAGAAATCCCTCTGTCTTTTTTTTCTTTTTATAAATCAGTATCTAAAATATCTCAAAGAACAATCTTCCCTCTCTCCACTTTAGCTTCTTATTCCCCAGAGAGATACATTTCCAATTCTTGTGGCTGTTTCTTGCATTTCTCTCCATTTTTTCAATGCCATGCGGTTATACTACTATTTCCTGATTTGGATATTATTTAAAGGCTGCTTATTATGGAAGATGAAGACTGAGCTATTTTATGCACCCCCAACTATCTTTCTGGAAAGCAAATATTTCCCTAATCCCTCAGCTTTAGAGTCAGAATCTAGCTGCTCAGCCTGATGACAGCTGAAGCATCAGCACTTGACCACAGATTCTAGATTGGACTGTTCTAGAAGTATGCATGCCCTACAGCTGTAGTCTCTGAAGACTGTATTAAACTATCCATGGCTATCTATGAAGATGCTAATAACATTTGGAAATGACTTTAGAATTCACTCTAAACTGCCAGGTTTTAAGGGCCCCAACCCTATGAAACAGGAACACTTGAGAAAATTATTCATTAAATGGCCACAAACCCCAGAGTCTAATAATTTACAGCCCACTTTCTCTACTCACCCTTTACACCCCCAGAAACCTTCCTCTGGCCTCAGAGGCCTTGGAGGAAATCAGTCCTACATTGGGGAGCGAACCAGCTTAGCATATCCATGGAGCAAAACTGTTCCTATCTCAGGTTTACAGGGGCATCCGCCACAAGAAATGCCAAAGCACTTGTCTCCTCCACAAAGACACAAGCACAACAGAGAACAGACAACATGAGGGTCTTTCCATTCTGTTCCTCCCAAGTCTCCCCAGTTTTGAAGTTAAAGAAATGAAAAGCAGCCAGAGGCACCAACAAAAATATGCTAACTCAGCAATGCACCCCAAACTCCCATTACACAAGTGCTAACTTTGTTGCTTTCTATTCTTCACATACGCATCTTACAAATTTGTACCAAATGGCTCAGGCACTGGAATCGCTCCGCCCCGCCCCTCAATCCCTCCTCAATGCCAGGTAAACATTTGCCCTCTAGTATTTGCATTCATGTAGATCAATCATGTTAACTGAGGTCCCCCATGGAGTAGAGGCCATGAAGGGACTGCACAAGCAGCAGCATGACCAGTCAAAGCTTCCAGTGGCTGACAGTGTCAGCAGCTCAGCTCCTATTTGTAGATTCAGCAGAAAACAAAGCAAGAAAAATGTTAGGAAGCTACTGAGAATCCCTCAAAATCACCCACCTTTAAATGGTCCCCTAGGATAACAATAAAGTAAGAGAATAAAATACGAAGACTTATTTATGATTGTCACACTGTATCGGGTTCAGACCTCCCATCACTTGAGCACTTGTAAAGCTTATATGTTTGCACAGATTATGAAGAATAACCCACTTATAATTAACTAAATGAAGATCCATTCTTCAGCAAAGGCAAAGTCACTCAAGATTTTCCATTACTCCCTTGGGTTCACTCTCTACTGGGACCCAATACCCCTCTCACAATGCACCCCTTGCTTCCATGCACCTATTCCATCAAGGTACAATATTCTCCTTAATTCCAGACCATTCCTTTCACTTTTTTGCTTTATTGTGGTTATACACACACACACACGTTACCATTTTAACTATATTTTAAGGGTATAACTGCATAGGACAAGTACCACAGGTTTTTTAATAAAATATTGCTGAAAATAAAGACTCCTGGTCTACAGAATGAAAGGATGTAATTCACTCGGCAAATAAAAACAGGGTAGGTGTTCAAGAGGCAAGAGAAATAAACAGTGCTATGGGAGTTTAAAAGAGAGAACAACCATAATCAGTTGAAGGAGAAATAATTAACAGCACATGAATGGATAAACTGAAAATCAGAACTGTCAACCAAGAGTCTCTGGTGGTGGCAGTGAAATAGAAAAGTGGTAGGCACTGGTGCTGGCAACTGGCGACAGATGGATTGGCGGGCAGGTAGGGCGTGGCGGGTGTGTGCACATGCATGGACTTATTAAGCAGAATGCTCATTTTACTCAGAATTACATGGCTTTGCCATTCCGAGAAGTCAGGAGCACAAGCTGGTTTGGGAATAACGATGAGAGTTGGAAAAATACAAATAGTGACAGTCCACACTTGGTGAGCTCCAAAGTCCAAGGAACCATCCACAGTGGAGATGGAGGGGCCCACTCCTTGCACTGTATCTCCTGCGCCCAATGTGGGACATGCATCAACATACTGTCTACCATGTCCTGTTTTCCTACATCCCCAAAGAATTGTAACAGAAGGAAACCCCTCATTCCAGCAGCAGAAACGAAAAGGATAGAGCCCCATTCCTCAAGTCACAGCTCTGAAGGTTTTCCTATACACACACTGCTCTCTTAAGGAACCCTCAGAATTCTGCTCCATTAGTTGAAGAGCTCTCATCACCTTACATACTCTTTGTATAATGAGTTCCAAGTTCTAAACCTCTGTCTTCCCACACAAGTTTTAGAATACAAGCAGCCCTGGGAAGCTGCTAGCTCCAATCCTGATCCGCTCACTTCCTTGGTGCCAGCTTTCTGACATCTTGTTTACTCTCTTAGGATCCAACTGACAGGGAGTTCACAAAAAGGGGGAAACCAGCACGTGAACCCCTGAAGACTTTCCCATCCTCACACAGGATGTGCTCCTCATCATCAGTGGCCAAATGACTGGGCTTTTCTTGGGGAAGGAGGTACTATTATTACAAGCCCTCATTTGCAAATAAAGGGAAGGGAGGCAATCAATCAGATACCTCAGGCCAGCATGGAATGCAGTTAAGTGGAGCCGTCTCCAATGAGTGTCTGAAAGCAGCAGGGCTGCAGTTTCTAACACTTCCTTCCAGGCATTTGGCGTTACCCTAGAGCAGCTTGTTGATCCCCTGTGGATTAAAGGACAAAACCAGGAGGGATGCTGGCTTCCATCACTCCTTTCCCTCTTGCCCTCTCCTGATTCTATAAATCACTTCTGGCAGGTAGCTGGGAAGCAGCTGCAAATGACAGTTTTACTCTGGAGCACAGGAAGCCACCTTTTAACCCACCTGCTGTTGTTTGTCTCTCAAAACGTGACAAAGGAACAGATGTAAAGAAACGTGCCAACTGTTGAGAGGATCTGCTCGGAGCGCTATAGGAAGCCTGTTCAGAGCCACATCACACCAGCAGCTCCACGCAAGGACAACTGAGTTCATTTCCCGAACCCCCTACGCACACTGTTCACGTCAGGTTGGGATCTGCAATGTTGAGGCAACTGACCATGCACGTCCCTGCTTCTGCCTTCGCCCCGTGGCTCTCCATCCCTGAAGGCCCTTCCAGACCCCTGTTGAAAAGCCATAAAAACCCTGTCCCAGCCTCACCTCCTAGCCCTCCTCTTTGGTCTCCTCACCCTACCCTCATTTCTGGACAAGGGTACTTAACACCGTCTCCAGTGAGTGTCTGAAAGCAGCAAGGCCGGTCTGGTCTGTGCCAGTCTCTGAGCCTTTCGTGGGCCAATCTCCTGTCTGTATAAACCCCTGCTATCTCCACGAGGGCTGGAACATGTATTCCCAAAGTAGCTTTTTCCAAATCACTGGCTGCAAATGAGCACACTGGGAAATAAGTTTAAAGGGTTGCAACACATATTTTAAATAAGAAATAAAAACAAGCTATGAAAGATACTCTTTGGACAATGACAGACTGTTAAGTATTAAATGATACTATAAAATTCCTATTCATTTTCTTAGGTACAGCAATGGTGTTGTGGTTAGATAGGAGAATGCCTTCTTTTTAGGAGATACACGCTGAAATATTTAGAAGTAACTTTCAACTGCATCAACAAAAAATCTGTATTGGTGTATAAGTACAGAAACATGCAGAGATAAAGCAAAATAGGCAAAATGCTATAACTGAAATTTGGGTGTAATATATACAGGTGTTCTCTGTATTTTTCTTTAAATTATTCTGTATGCCTAAAAAGTTTCATAACAAAAAGTTGAAGAAAATGAAAAAGAAGAGAAAAATAATCAGAATGCAGAGTATGAAGTATGATCTGGTTTCAGCTTTTTAAATGAATGTGTGTGTGTGTGCTAGTTACAGCATAAATGACTACTATTCCTTACTGTGGGTCAAGGCCAAGAGTGTGAAAATGCTGCCTTAGAGCTTTACGCTGCACCAAGCACACAGCAGGCATGCAATGAACTATTTGTTAATTAATTTCTAGAAGTATAAGATTTAAAAGAAACAAGCTGAGAAACACATTGTCTCTAGTTACATCCCATTAACTCAAGCTGTGTCAAAATATCCAAGCCCTTTCCTGTCACTGCACACTTGAGCCTACCTAACCTCAACTCAGCCTCAGGCCTTTCTTATCAGATATTTAATTACTCACCAGAAAGGCTACTTCTGACTTTTCCCCAGATGCTAGCGAGGAGGGTCTGTTAAAAGAAGACTCCTAGGAACATGACCAGTTGTCCTGGTTTGCCTGGGAATAGTGTTTGCCGGGACTGGGGATTCTGAGTGCTAGAAAGGATAACCTCAGGCAGACCAGACAGTAGGTCTCCCTAAGTCTGTGGGAAGACTGCACGAGAACTTGGCCAGGTTCAGGAGAGTGGACACTGCTGTGTTCCGTTGAGCTTGGGCAACCTACAAAACTGGCTCAGCGAGAATCGAGAATCGTGACAAGACAGAGATCTCCCTGACGGCATCCCAGTAACAGCATCAAATGCCACATTGCAGAGTGCCTCTCCTGCTCTTAAGTAAACCCCCATTCTGATTATTCATCAATGATCTGTAAAGCAGAGAACAAAGAGAACTTACTGTAAAGACGTCGTCATCACCAAGCTCAGCTTCATTATGGATGGTGGAAGAGGATGTTGTTGAGCCTAAAATGACAAAAAATGTTAAGCTTTTCCAAAGAGGCTAAGTTAAAGCCAATCATTTAGAAGCACATCTTCAAGGAAACCACATTCCATTCCTTCTACATGTGATTCACTAGTAGAGATGTGTTATCTGGGAATTACATGAGTTTAATTTACTCTTGACACTCTTAACTAACTTTGCCTACAGTAGTTTTGCCTACAGTTTCCAGGCAATCCCTCAAACTTCAACACTGGCTATTAGACAAGAAGCACAGAGGCACCACAGTGGGGGGTGAAAGGAAAGCCTGCCCACTGCTCTGAAGGACATGTGTCAAGACCAGCCCCCATCAGTGATCCCCCAGGGGTTCGCACTGTGTAGTGAGAAAAGCACTGAACTGACAGCCCCCAAGTCAAATCTGCTAGAATCTCACTGAACAGACACACCCCTGTGGCTCAGGTGGCTAGGGTACAGGCCATGTAAAGCCTATGAAACTGAGTTCAAAACCAGGGCTAAAAAATAAATAAATAAAACCCCCTCACCAACTTAGGGTCCCCCCGCTTCCCACAGCTCAGAGCTCAGGCAGCTAAGGCATAAGGTATAAAAATCATGAATCCAGGAGGTTTGAGATCAAGGACTAGGAAAAAAATTAATTAAAAAAAAAAATCACTGATTAAACAATCTCATTGTGTAAATTGGACTTAGCTCTCTGGTCTTTTCATCTACCAATGAGAGGGTTTAACTAACCAGTGTGTATGGCCATCTCCTGTTCTGAACTTCAGGCACTGTACTCTTGAAAACCCAAACTATGGGAGTTAAGGCTGACACCTGGGCACTCTCCCTCTCAAAACATTGAACTTTATTGAGGTCTAATTTACATATGGTAACATACATGTCTTAAGATACAGTTTGATGATTTTTGGTAAAGGTATATACCCATTCAACTATCATTCCACTTAAGATGTAGAACATTCCATTCCCCGGAAAGTTGCCTGGTGCCCCAGTGCCGAACTGCTACCAGGCAACAAAGAGGGTTTCTTTTCTAACAGTGACATCAGAGAGATTTCTGTTTTTGGAGGTCAAATCTAGGCTCATGTCAGATAACTGTCCTTTCCACAATGAAACAAACTGGTCATTTAGGGTTCAATTTATTTTCTTGTTTGCATTATTATTTTTTTTCTTCATTCTGGTATGCACATCAGTATACTTGCCCCATTTTCCCCAAGTAATGTGAGCAGCAACTTAATTTTGACACTGTTAATGGCCAAGCATAACATTTAAGTGATAGATTTATCAAAAGGGAAATTTATTCTCCACTTTTTTCTTTCTTGGTTAGGGTCTTTAAAAATGTGCATTACGACGATGTCATTACATAAAACTGAAATAAAAAGAATTCCTCAGGCTTGCCCTGGTAGAGAAGTGGTTAGGTCAATTGCCTCCAAAGGGTGCAGGACACATACACCTAGGTTTCATTCCCTGGGCCGGGGAACAACCAGTGTGAACAACTGAAGATGAAAAATACAGAAAGTGGTTCCTCCTCATCTCTCTTTCCTGCCTGCTTGTCTACTACTGCTGTCATTCCTGACTGCACCTTTCCTTTAGGAAAAAAAAAAACAACAAAAAATTCTTCAGAATAGAATGAGAAGTATTTTAATTTCTAACGAGGGGTTACAGGAGAAAAAAATACCCACCTCAACAGTCCTACAATATCCTCAGCAATTTGAACTGCTCTTTTAGGATTTTCCTCAACTATTTAAATTACTCTGGTCAATCAATGTTTAAAGCAAGTTTGATAGAAAACACTGGTGAAGTGACTATAAATAAAAAAATATTAAAAGTAGCAGAATCTGGTGGAAAAGTCAGTCATCCCCAGCTAAGCACAGCTCACATACATCCCAGAGACCTGGATTCACGTTCCACAGTCAGGGTGAACAGTCAAGATGAACAACTAAATAAAATACAGTACTTCATCCTCCTCGCTGTTTGCCTATTCGCCTTTATCTTTCCTCTAAAAAATAAAATTTAGTGTAGCTTCAGTGAGTAAGTACATGGATATACTACAAATGTCTGAATAATATAGGAACTATTTTTTCTCAAAATATTTTAAAAGCTATATTTAATGATTCCATTAAAATATCTGCCACTTAGTCAGATCTAAGATGTGAACACCAGTTTTTATTACCCCTTTGAGTATCATGTATTAAAGAGTTCATGTTCTAGATAGAATTGTATTATCATGGATGTTGAATGATTTTTCTTTTTTAAGAAGGCAGGAAGAGAAGAAAGAAGCATTTTCATTTATTTATATTGTTAACTCCAGCCCCAGGTGGAGAACCCAGGTTCTTGGGCTTTATTACAAGGTCTACGCCCAGCCAACCACCTTAGCACATGAGCCACAAGGGTGTGCTGGGATTTTTCTTTAAAGATTTTTCTCTCATACCCTAAATCCATAATGAAGAAAATAACTTCAGACACTTTTACTTCCTAAACAGACAAAATGTACATTCTCTGTGGTTAATTTCTCCAAATTCTGAATTTGAGTTTAACATACCTTGCTTGCTATTTCTTTCTTCACAGGGCACTGGGTATGGGTCTTCTAACTCTAATTTGATAACTGAATGTGTTGAAGTGGAGAATTGTGTTTGCATCTGTGGATGCTCTAGACTAGTCCACCATGAGAAATGACTACCCACAGGCCTTCCTGTGGGTAGCACAATGTCTACTACCCAAATGCAGTACAATGTCTACTACCCAAAGGCCACCAGACTAAAGCCTAGCCCAAACCGGGGTGCCGGGAATCAGATCCCTTCTCTTTTCAGTGGCAATAATACCTCCTGGACTCTGAATATAGGAAAATAGTGGATAGGACTGGAACCTTCATGACCCATTAGAATTCACTCTACTTCTTTACCAAGATAGATCAGATCAAAGCTGTTTTATTAACCATGGCAAGATGAAATCAGACATTCACATTCATTCACATGGAAACCACCCAGAACTTGTCTTTTAAGAGCAGAGTCTGAAAGTCGATTGGGATCACTTGTTATTCTGAAAAGTATCTTTCCTCTTGCATTGTCACATTCATTGTTAGCTTTGGATATTTCCAAAATTTTGGCATCTACTAGGCCAGCCCTCATTCTTCCCACAAATAATCACAAATAAATGATAGCAGGCTATTGCAATTAAAAAGAACTCAGAACATTTCCAAAGTCCCAATAAGAGCAGACTGATAAAATCAATACCTTCTATAAGGTCTTCAATCGCTTTCCTCACTCCCCTGTCAAAGGCTCGAGCATCGGCAGGGCTTTGGAAAGTAAGTCCAAATTTCCTATTGTCAACCTTCCAGTGATGAAATGTTGGGTTTGCTTTGGTGTAGACCAAGTCCTTTCTTACATAGCATTCCAATACCACCTGAAAGATTAAAACACAAAGGCTGATTACTTGTAAAGCAGTTAAGATGGTGAGTGTTCATTGGTGGTGAGCAATGAAAACCCTCCACCCAGGTCTGCATATATCTGTGAGTTTCTCCATCTCACAAGCAACCTTTGCTTGCCTCTGTTGACCATTCAATCTTTGCTGCCCCAACCCACCTGGCTTTTGTGACCCCTGCTGTATGGCTATACTCTTTCATATTATTCTCTAATGGTTTCATGTGTGTCTTATTCCCTTATCTAGACTGTAAAATATCAAAATATGTTATAAAATAACTTCCTGTGTCTAGTACAGTGTTATTATTCAAAGATTCAGGAATGTATTATAGAACAAAAGAAATATTGTAATTATTGGACTATAAGCTTCGTTCTTTATTCATTAAAAAAGAAAACTCCCAAAATATTGACAATATTTATTCTTATACTTCATTATGTTAACAATGATATGAGTAAATTTTAATAGCTTTGGTCTTGTTTTGGCAATTCTTTGCATTTAACAAAATGAGATGTTATTGATTTAGAATAAGTGAAGGGAAAGAGTAAAGGCCTGCCTAAATAGTATACTTTCAAATTAGAGAATATCTTTGAGGACAAATTTCAAGAATATATTTAGGCAAACGGAAATTAAGTGCTACCAATAAATATGAGGTAATATTTAAATTGGTATATCGTACAAAGCAACTAGCTTTATAACATAGTATTGAAAGAGGACAACAGTGCCTTCACACAGTTCTATTTATGATTAAGTTGCTTATTATGGCCATTTTCCCCTAAGAATAGTGCAATGATTAAATGTCAGCCCAGCCCCATTCCAAATTGGGGAAATCAAAATAACCAAGGCTTTAACAAGTGTTATCTATTTTAGAATTTAACAGTCTTAATTCAAAGTCTCAAACTTTTTTTTAAAAAACAAAGACTTCTAATGTCTTCATATTTTAGGGTGAAAAAATTATCTGGTTGACATTTTCCAAGTTTAAGATTATTGTAAAAGTACATTTTGTCAGAGAAGTATAATACATACTCAGAAAAGTAAAATAAGTTTAGTCACCTAAATTAAGTGTGTGGAGGAAGGAAGGAATTGAATCATCTCTTTATGTTCTATTAATTAAATAAAATCACCCCATTACATATAAGCTTAATGACAAAAATGAAAAATGCAGAGCTTTAATTTTCCTAACAGGTTCAATCCCTTCAGTGAAGTTTTGGCATACATGCAATTAGGTATTAACTTAAAACTTAAGACTTGACATATTTTTTTTTTTAATTAGGTGAACGGGGAGGAGGGAAGATTATATTAAGAGACTTAAAAAAAAATTCTGCATAGCCCCCGCCTGTGGCTCAGATGCCTAAGGTGCAGGCTATGAAAGCTATGGACCTGGGTTCAAGGACTTGGGGCTGGGGCGGGCAGGGAGGGTAAAAAAAAGAAAACTACATTCTTAAAAAAATTACACGTTCTTACTCATCTCTTCCTCTCTGCCTTCAAAACCTTTCAAGTTTCCAGAATTATCCATTATCAGTATGGTGCATGATCCCAGTTCCCCTTCGGTGGTGTCTTTATATATACTCACATAAGTTTGTGGTAAGTAGTCTGTATTTAAACGTAGCTACACCTATAAATTATACTGCAATCTGTTTTTCATTGTCCTTAAAACAGATATAGGCAAGTAAAAAGGATTCTGACTGATGGCCACATAATAGTTCTCATATGAATATATTAGAATTATTTAGCCATTTTCTACACTAGAGGGCATTTAGGTTATTTCTAATTCCTCAGTTTGGCAAGTACTGAAATGAACATCCTTATATATATATTCTCAAAGTCTGGTCTATGGGCTCTTGGGAGCCCTCTCCCTCTCCCTCTCCATTCCCCACGTGTTTTCAGGGGCCGAGGATGGCAAGACTATTTTTCATATCATGAGACATTTTGTCCTTTTCACTGAGTTGCCATTTCTGCTGGTGGTGCACAAAGAATGATGAGAACGGTTGCTGTACCGTAGTGCAAATCAAGTAAGTATAGTGGTACTACATTGCGCAAAAGTCACTGGGCTTTTCCTCATCACATGGTCAAAGTAAGAAATGACAGGTTTACTTTACTGTCCTTACTGAATTAGTAAAAAGTTATGTTTTGCAATTTAAATTTTTATTTTCATTTCTATTTTTACAAGGATATTAATTTTCATGGATTTTAATTGACCCTGAAATTAAAGAGGAAAGCAAAAATTTGTTCAGACCTGAGGGATCCAGACCAGAGAAATCCAGAGAAAGTTAAAATCTCTCTGCCAGTTCCCTGCAAGTGGGTTTGTACTTTGACTCTGAGACAATGACTCTAACAACCTCTTCTTGGTTTAAAATCAATGGTAAAAAAAGCTCTAGTGGTATTGAATTTAAAAAGCACACTTCTATAAGCTTTTTATGCTACCTCACATTGTCTCTTCATTGAATTCTTTTTTTTTCTGATAACCTTGATTTACAAAAGAGCATGTTTTAGATGTGCAGGTTCAACTCTTCAATATGTAACACCATGTCCACCAAAGGTAAAAGTTATTTTATTAAACCTTGACCCTTGGATACACACTTATTTAGTGATGAAATGGGAAGCGCATTAGATCCCCCCATCTGCTTCTGCATTCTGTCTGCTGTAATATTTTGCTCTGATTGAAGGTATGAAGACACTCTGGCCAAGCACACATGCACGGATGGAAAAGGGAAGAGTACTTCTAAGAGCCTTTTTCCTTCTGCTGCATATCTAAGAATGACAATTATATTTAAAGAAAAAGTACTTGTGTGATTGCTTCACCAGTGAGCCGAATGAATGATTTTCATGGATCACCAGTTTTACTTGAAAGAACAACTGAGACTGATTATTCAGATGAGTATCTGGAAGACATTTTCTTGAAAATGAACAAAGTGAGCCTCTCACTTCAGGTGTTAGTTGCCAAAAATAAAATTTGAACATTCAAATGAACATTAGATTTTTGGACCGCTTCCTAAATCTTAAAGGCTTTTCTAGTAAGACCAGTGATGATATTAAGAAATGTGATTTTTTTAATATTGTAGAATTAAATGTTTTAATATTTGAAAAATCTGCTTAATCCAGTAAAGTATTATTTTCTAAATGACCAATGCATGATGTTACAAAATCAAGAATAAGAGATCCATTATTCAATTTTAATGTAAGAGTATAAAAGGTTAATTGATAAGGCCCCAGATTCCACATTTAAGAAACTAATACTGGTGCGCCCTGGTGGAGCAGCACAGTCAGGTCAATTGCCTCACCTCCAAAGGAGCAAACCACATACCCCTGGGTTGGGCAGTTGGGGGTAGGTCGGGTGGGGTGGGGTGAGGAAAGCAACCAGTGTGAACAACTAAATAAAAATAAAGATGCTTCTCCTCTCCTTTTTCTTCCTGCCTGCCTACTTACCTTCATTCCTGCCTGTACCTTCCTTTAAAAAATAAAACTACTACAGATTGTTTAGTGTAGTATCAAAAATATATATCTAAAATTACCTGGAAAGGCTCTTAAAATACTTCTCCTTTTTTCAATTACCTATCTTTGTGAGGGTGGATTTTTGTCAGATACTTCAACCAAAATAACATGCTACAACAGAATGAGAGCAGGGGTAGAGAGTAGAAAACAGCTATTTCCTACTGTCAGGTAAAAGTGTAAATCAGTGTCACTCTTCTCACTATTTTTGTCAGAAAGGGTGTCATTTCTGCTAACACTATTAACTTCTTTTTCAATTTCAGTTTTCATTTTGAATAGGTTATAAGTAGCTGTATAACCCACAAAAACAAAAGTTCTTTGGGGTCCTCAACAAATTAAATTTTTAGAGTGTAAGGGATTCTGGAGACCAAAAATATTTGAGAACCATTGGTGTTCACAAATCTTTTTAAGTTTATTTTTACAGGATGAGATTTGAATGTGGAATTGCCAGGTAAAAAGGTGTGTCATTTTAAATTAATATTCTACCAAACTGCCTTTTAAAGAGCTCTGCTGGCAGGAACTCCCACCAAATGTGTGAGAGGGCTCCAATCTCGTGTGGGCAACGATCGGCATGAATAACCTTCATAAGGTGGTTTCTCACGGGATTCGTTTAACTAGTAAACTCCTCTACCCATCAAAAATAAGATTCAATTCACACATTTAAAATTTTATATATTTTTTTAAAACAGTATTTGACTGTCCCAAACTTATAAAAATTATCTAAATAACAACCCGTGAATGGGTGTGTACACGCAGGCTTTTCTCATAGAAACAGAGGCCATTAAATTTACAGACCTCAACATTTCGCTGAAATAAAAACCAATGTGCTAAAATCTAGAACTACAGTGGAAAAACTACTGATTACCCTGTTCCTACCAGAGAACACTTGTGTCCTAGCTGAAATACGGGGAACTCTGATTCCATCCATCCACTCTATTCCTCGAATGATCTCCTCACCACTCCATTTAGACAGGGCTCTTTCGACAACCCACTCCATTTGCAGAACATTCATGTGGGTTCAAACTCTCTGCTGGGCAAAAGTACTGCTCTACGAATGTCTGGAGGCCAAAGGAGTTACCGTATCTTTAGAGGGGATGTGGGTAAATGTGTTTACATGTTATAGGGACAGGACAGGGAGTGATGGAGTGGGTGGGGTAAGTACCAGTAAGTTTAGGAGTCCAGAATTTCACAAAATGTGAGATAAGCAAGGTGTGGAATGGAAATATGGAGCACAACTGGCTATATGGACATGTGATTGAAGTAAAGTAGATATAAAAGTCAAGTGTAGAGTCACAGAATGTAAAGGGAACAGGAGAGGGATGGAGTAATGGAGTAACATGATGGAGGGAGGGGATGAAGCAAAATCCTTGTGCGAGAGCCACAAACGACAGAACCGGTCCATAACCACAACTGCCCCATTACTATGCAGCGTCAGCATGAAGGCACCCAACTCTGGCTTCACAATAAAATGGCTCCCACTGCTGGCTCTGCTAATGACTGTATGTCCTCTACAGAAGTAAATCATCTTCTGGAGCACTGAGTTTCCTCACTGTATAGTGGAGATGATAGTACTGTCCTTCAGAATGTTGCAGGAATTTACATAAAGAGCCCCAAACAAACTGGTGAAAATTTACAATTATTATTTGCAATTAGTGTTAAGATACTAGTTCATAAATGTATTTGTAAAATGAGGGGCTGATTTAGATAATCTAAAGAACCATTTTAGGTAGATATAATCTATGACAAACATTAGAAATACGGGGTGGGGGCAAAAAAAAGGATCTAAATAGATACTTGTTCAGCTAGGATCATTTGCTAATAAAGTATTAATAGCAAAAAGGAAAAAAGTTTAAAAAATTTTTATAGAAAAAGAACACCAGTTGAAATAAAAGGCAAGTGCTAGATCATAAAAATAAATTTGTAGCAAATATGGCAGATAAAAATTAACTTTATGAATCAAGAGGACATACATATTAGGGAGAAAAATAAGGCTCCCAAAAGGTAATACACAAAAGTCCTTAACAGATAATTCAGTTACAACTGTTTAAAAAATAAAAACACATTTGATCATTAGTTATCAAGATTAAGATACCACTTCATCAAATTGCTAAAGATTTAAAATAGCTGATTTTCAAAGTGTCAAAGAAAATTCTCATGCATACTGGTAGAAGATCTCTCTACAAGTTATCAAGTCATAAAAATTTGTCCAAATTATTCTAAGAAAATAATATGAAAAGGTCATAATATGTCAGGGGAAAGGGAAAGATCCTTAATATCCAATACTAATTAGGTCAAATAAATAAAAGAACATTAACCTGTTATCAGCCACATGGAAAATTTCTTATGAGAATGTTAGGGTAAAACAAATGAGAAAGAAAACTATTTATGAACTCTGATTCTAGTTATATAAAAATAAAAATGGGCACCAAAAGGCTAATGGTAGCCATGCACGTGTGACTTTAGCTCAATTTTGGAGTCAGAGTGACAGGCTATCAAACACTGGTTCCAGACTCTGAAGATGGGCCATCACCTCTTACTTCTTCACTTGTAATTATAAAGGCTGCTCTAAGAATGCAATAATATAGCCTAACTAAAGGGCTAGTATTGTGGTTAGCACATGGTAAATTCTAGCTAAAAAGTAAAATAGCTACCATTTATTTGCAGTGTCGTTATATTGCCTTTATTATGAACATCTTATAAACCAGTGTTCATCATCTGACTATTATGTAGGAAATTTCCTGAATAAACACACTTCTTAAAATGAACTGTAATCTCCCTTTTAACATTCAGAAATGAAACAAGTATGAAAACAGTATTTTTGTTAATCCATTTAAAACATTTACAAACTGTTCTGTCTTAGCTTAGTAAGTTTTTAAAACAGTAAGAAGCAGTTGCAAAACATTAAGTCTGGCATGCCCTGGTGACCTAGTGGATAAGGCCACCAGATGTGGTCTGCATATGACCCAGGTTCAAGACCTGGGGCTGGAGGAACAACCAAGGTTAACAACTAAATAAAATAAAATAAATGCTTCCTCCTCCTCTCTCTTCCTACCTGTCTGCTTACCCTTATGCCTGCCTACACCTTTCCTTAAAAATATAAATTTGTAAACATAGCACATAGGACTAAAAGATGCAGCTATTAAGTGCTCAAATGTAGCATTGATATATTTCTGTGCTGTCTTTGTATTTTCTCTGTTGAGATCCTGTGCATTTCTGCACTTTATCAATAATCTGTTGTTTTTGAGTGTATACACTTCAAGACCACATACAGATAGGAGAAATGTTCTTTCAGGTTCAGGGCCATCAATTAAAAATAGACTTGGATATTCCATTTCCCTTGTATCATAGATTATTTCATAACATACAACTGAGCATCCAAGTTCCTTCATAAAAAAACTATATTAAGAACTATAAACCTCCATCCATATGAGATTATGATTCCTCTCTAAAATGTCTTTTAAAAAAAAAAAAAAAAAAAAGGAAAGGTGCAGGTGTGAATGAAAGCAGGTAGGCAGGCAGGCAGGCAGGCAGAGGGGAAGAAGCAGCACTTAATTTAATTTAGTTGTTTACCCTGGGTGTTTCCCCCAGTCTTGGGTCTTGAACTGGGGACGGACCTTGGGATGTATGTGGACTACATCTGGGGTATACTAAACCACTAGGCCATCAGGCCACGCCCAAAGTATCTTTTTATAAATATGTAGAATTATTATAGAGATGTGATACCTCTATTTTTGGCTATTTTTCTAAGCATGTTTTATGCATTATTTTAGAAAATGAAAGTTATAGTATCTTATAAATAGTTATTGAGAAGTAACTAAATGTCAGATGACAGTCTCTGCATTTCACCTCCCACCATCCAAACCTTGCTGGCATGTTCTGTGAATAAACCCTACATCAAAAAAAATAAAAAAAAGAGAAAGAAAAGACTTCACAGTTCACTGCAGTGTGATTCATAATAAAGAACACATTTTTGTTCTGAGTATCTCGTTATGGTGACAAAAAGACAACTTAATTAATCAAAGACGCAAATAAGACAGCTAAATACATGGCTTCTAAGCATCTGAGTTATACGGTGTGCTGTGAAAAAAAAAAAAAAACTTTGGAAAGCAAGGGTTATGTTTTACGATTTGGTAGCAGTCCAGAGTTATAACTTTTGACATTTTGAAGTTTAAAGTCAGAGAAAGAAGGAAAACAAACTTACAGAAAGACGGCTATCATTTATCACAAAGAAATCAGTCATTGCTAATTGAACCCATGAGTTGTATGTCTGCCATTACCAGTTTGTCTTTCTGTCGTTCACCATGGATGAGAAAGCTGCTTCGTCCATTGCCTTCGGGGTGCATGACCTTACAGACCCCCACGCGACTGATCCCGCCTCCTTCCTGTGGGAACCATCCCCCGCTGGAGTCATCTCTGGTCATAACCACAGCCTTGACACGCACAATATAGCTGTCACTAAAACGACAACAAGAAGAATGGGGCATGACAATGGTCTGGTAGCTACAGGACATGTTTCACAGTGCAAGATGACCACCAGCCAGCACTTCTCTGGATGTATCAAGAGAAAATCTATGCCTGGCAGCAAACTTAAAAGGTAGCCCATCTCAACTTTCAGAGGAAAACAAAACAAAACAAAACAATTAAACTCAATATAAGTGTATTTAAAAAGACACCCAGTAATTAAAAAATATTTTGAGTCTTTGTATATAGGTATGTTACCCATTTCTAGGTATAAGTATTAAGCTGATCTCTACAGCTTGGTATTTTGTAAGTTAGGAAAGACCAACATTATCCATTTAAGAAGGTATTATGGTTTCAACCCTTAAAACTTAGTTTACATGAATGACCAAGGTTTACATTTTTATAAAATTTATAATCTTCCATATTGCATAAGAATAGAATAATCCAATCCCAAATCACTAACTGACCATGCAGTTATTTATATAATGTGGAAAGTATTTCAATTCAAATACCCTTTACACATGTAGCCTTTTGTTTATGATTTTATTTTTTCCAGTCTACATTACAATTTCACAATAAGTTCTTGTGTACATTTGCCAAGAATCCTTCCTTTTTTCCTCCTCCAGAGACCAACTCTAGCTTCTTTTTTAATTCTGCATCACTTTTGGGGAAATTTATTTGGATTTTCAGCAAGACCATTAAATAAATTTTTACTTGCTGTTTTTTTCCTTTGGATAGAAACATTTTTTTTTTTTTTTAAAACTCATTCAAACAAATTCACATCTTCTATATGACAGCACAGTGCCAGATTCTAGGGAAACAAACATGGAAAGCAACACAAAATGCTCTCATTCTTCAAGTCTCAGGGAAGAAGGCCTCACCACCACCACCCCCCGCCACAGTCCATCACTGAAAGCCTGACCACTGCACTGTCACAGACTATTCAGACAGTCCTGACACATCTCTGCTCTCCTCACTCAGCAAAAGCAAAGTCACTCAAGATTTTCCATTACTCCCTTGGGTTCACACTCTACTGGGCCCCAATACCCCTCTCACAACGCACCCTTTGTTCTCATGCACCTATTCCATCAAGGTGCAATATTCTCCTTGATTCCAGACCATTCCTTTCACTTTTTTGCTTTATTGTGGTTATATGCACACATACACACACACATAAAAGTTACCATTTTAACTATATTCTAAGGGTATAATTGCACGGAATAAGTACCACAGGTTCTTTAATAAAATATTGGTGAAAATAAAGACTCCTGGTCTATAGAACAAAAGGATGTAATTCAAGGAACTTATTTCTTTATGCTTAGTTTTGCTTAAAGTTGTCGTTTCCAAAAACCTATCGACAATGTCAAGTAAAGACTGTAGATTCACATTGCTCATCAATCATCACGTCCACCCATCTGCTGAATACTTTCCATCTTCCCAGACTGAAGCTCTATACTCAATTAACTGAAACTCCATTTTCCCTTCCCCGGAGCCCCTGGTAGCTACCATTCTACTTTGTCTCCACGAACTTGACCACCCCAGTTATCTCAGAGAAGTTCCTTTCACTTTTTTAACCTACATGAAAATATGCTCTGAGTTAACCTCTATGGCCCACTCAATGGGGGCTGCCTTCTCTCTCATACCTTCCTCCCTACTGAGCCTAGATGTTGGATAGGGTATTCATCTCTGTTGCAGGCTAGCAGCCTTCTGTCCAGTTCCTCTCAAGCTCACAAGTCTAACCAGCCCCCCACTACTGTTCTGCACTCTTCCTAACTTTGCAGCAAACTCCCTCCACTCCAGTCATTCTTCACTGGGGTCAACAATTGCTTGTCTAACTACCTTGTGCCTGGTCCCCATGCCTCTCATGTTCTCATTGGATTCTCTAACCGAGTTGCATCTACTCTTAGACAAAACCTTAAACACAGACCTTTCTTTCTGCGTCCTAATTTCCTCGTGAAGCTCCAACCCTGAGTCACTCCTACCATCTACTTAATTCCTTGCTCCCACACAGGCTGTTGAATATGCTTAGAAGGAAAAATCCCACTCTACTACGTTTAGAAGTCTAGTTTTAAGGTCATAACCACTAACATCAAATGGGACCAGCATCCGGTTACATCTCCCCAATGTGTCCCCATGAAGATTATTTCACATGTCCTCCTGAGCCTTCCCCCTCTCAGATGACGGATGAACTTGCTTTACATTCACTGAGAAAATAGAAACTAGACAATCAGAAGATACCTTGTACCTACACCCACCAGCATGCCTACTCTATACCAGTACTCTCTGCCTCTTTTCCTTTAACTGAGGTTAAATCATCCATGATCCATGCCAGGGTCAACAACTACTATTAAATACTTCCTATAGGCAAACACTGCCCCAATTCACATTTCCATCAACATCTCCTCCCTGAGCTTCACATGGGTAAAACCAGCAGTCTCTGTGTTCTCTCTGCTTGGGTATCTAGCAGGCACCTCAATCAACATATTTCGGCTGAACTCTTGATTCCTAATACCTTCCCATTCCACTGGTTCTCCCTCGGAAATATATTCAGAATCTACTTTCTACTACATCCTTTGACACTGCCCTCATCCCATCTACCACCACCTCTCCAATTATTGCAAAAATCTCCTAAATGGCCTCCTATTTCCATCCTTGCCCAATTGCCAAGAAAATGACACTGTACTCTAATAACTGCCTATATTACTCTGATTAAAAGTAAAAATACAGCTCTTATTTTACCTCTCCTTCCTGCTTGTTCTACTTCAATACCATTGTTCTTGATAATCCTCTACATTATGCACACTCCTACCTCAGAGTCTTTACACTTGTTATTTCTCTCTTAAATTCCCATTCTCATTCTCCCCACACAACAGCTGCTTTCATTCTCTGTTTCATTCTGATCTCTGCCAAAGCTATTTCATCTGAGTAGATTTCTTTATCTTCTTTTTAGTGGCACCCTTCACTCCTCTTAAATCTTTGTCTTTCTGCATGCTACTAAATCAACATCTACCCTCGCATATGTTCATTTACCCACTATTCCCAACTAAAATGTAAACTCCAGAGAGCAGGATTTTTTTTTTTTTCCTAGATCCTGGGGCAGTGTCTTATATGTAGGTTGGGAAATGAATGGGTTAACTATACAGTATTTATAAAAAGGTTTAAAAGAAAACATTTGTAGCTAACAGAACCCTGAGAAAATATAAGGTTGTTCAATATTCATTTGCTTATGAGCCAGGGCAGCTTAATTGGGGATAGGATAAACAGTTCCTTTTCATTCACACGCACATACAAAAACCTGAATAAGAAAAAAATTACATGTTCTCTATCACTAATCCATTCATTTCAGGATTCAACATGCATATTCTTTTAGATCCTAGTGAGTGATTAAGCACATTTTCTAATGTTTGTCTAGGTTAGTTACATACAAAATTGAGAATATCCCTTCTTTCTCTTTATATCCCATTTATTCTAAAAATACTAAACGTTGCTTGGATTCATAATTCTCCAGTATGAAACACAGCTTTTCAAATCTTCTGTGAGTGCACTATGGGTTTATCCCAACAGGAAATGGCCAAGGTTCAGAATTGAAACCCTACACACCTCTTGTTAAGACATGCTTTTACTTTTTTGTGTTGCAGTGCAGTGCTGTTCTCCTTTCCTTTGAGGGGATTAAGTAAACATGAAAAAAGGAAGTTTGCATTAGTATGTGAGTGTCATAAACTTTGTTTGCAAAAAGTATTCATTCATTAAAGACGAAAAATAAAAGACCTCACCCTGTGGCTTTCAGACCACAGGGGCTATTAACTTCAGTCTTTGCTTGTGGTCTGCAGTCTATCCTTTGTCCTGTGTCCTATGGCCCTTCTCAAGGGCACAGACTGTGGTGGGGGGCTGTGCATATGTGTTTTGGGGTGGGGGTGGAGTAAGTCTCCTCCATCTCCTCTGGCACCAACCCCGACAGCCAGCACTAACTGAGGCATCTGGCTATTTAAAACAAGGAAGGGGGACAAAGTGCTGCGCTACAAGCTGCAAAGGATGTGTGGATAACCCAGCTGCGCGGCTGCAAGCCAACTGCTTCCTGTCTGTGGTGTATTCACACTGCTCAGGCACTTCACCCCACCCAGAGCAGAAACGACAATGAATTCTACTACCAAAAAGGTATAAAGGAAGAAAATTCCTTTCTTACCCGACCTCCCTCTTTCTGGAAAGAATTAGACAACATGCTGAAACCAAATGTGGGATTTGTTGGCGGTGGAGATGAAGCAGAAAGGGCAAGGAAACATTAACTTTTTTAATTTGCACAAGGATTTAATTTGCCGCTGGTGTGTTAAGAGAAATTTCAAAAATGCTATCATTGTCAAAGATAATAAAATGCTTCTGAAAGTGGCGACTGCTACAGCAGTGTAACGGATTAGGACCTAGGGAAGTACCAGACCCAGGTCTAAAAGCCAACTGAATAGGGCCTAAGTGCCTGAACTTGAGCTCACTGCTCCAAAGAATCAACATCATTACAGATGCTGTTTGATGACCACTAGCCAAACTATTCTTATGAACATGTTCTTTAAGTGTGCAGAGTAAAATAGACTTCTTTGACTTGGACTAGGGATCTGACATTTAAATGTGGCTTCTTCAAGGCAAAAGCTGTGTTTCCAACTTGTGGTCTTACTTGTAAAAATAGGACTTGCTGTCCTGTGACCACGTAGGATGGGAGGCATAAGAAGAACAATTTCAGCACTGATTTTTATTCGAGGGTGCTGACTCTATGGTGGCATAACAACTTTTGGATCTCAGGCCTCTTAAGTTCTCGGCAGATTCAAAGCAGGCTCTGTCTGGGCCATTTACAGAAGTAAACAAAGGAATTGTAGAAACCTGTGTTGAAGCAGTACTGTGTGGTGTAAAAAAAATTTCAGAGTCAGACAGGTTAGCAGTACCTGGACCTTCTCAATTGTCAGGAATCTCTCTAAGTTTCAGTTAATTCATCTGTAAGCATGAAGGGAACATCTACCCTGCTGGGATGGTCTGCGGGTTATAAACATGACAGAGGTCAAGTGCCTGCTACAGAGAGGTTTGGTAAGTGGTGGCCATCATAATTATTTTTTCAGAAAGGTTGACTTTGATGACAAAACCAGGTCTTTTGAAGATGGGCCTCTCTTCCTTCCCTGGTCACCAAAAAGTGAGTTTCCAGACTGCCTGCTGTTTTCAGCAGTTGGAAAATGGAGTGGCAGGGAGGCTGTCAGGTTCTTGACAACAAGAAAAAACCCAAAGCGGAACTCCAGCAATTATCAGTGCAAGTCTGGTTTATAAAGACCAGGTTTGAGTCTACGTGTTCAGGCACACCTGTGAAGGAAACAATTTTCATCTGCCATCTGTGTACTGGCCCTCTGTTCCTGCCCCACCCCAACCTCAGTTTCAGGGATAGAGAGGAACTTTTACATCCCCCATAAATACTTCGCAGCTCCCTTCTTCAGTCAGCCCTTATCTGATTACACCACTCCTTTATCTCTCCATTATGCTAAATATTGCATGCACTTCCTCCAGCCCTCTTTTCCACCCTTTTCCATTTCATCAGACCTCGAGAGGGATTAGTCAAGATGCCAGCCTCTTTAGCAACCCCTTTCCCCCAGCACAACGCTCAGGCGCCAGCTGAGCCAAATATTAACACCAACAACTCCAGGGGAGCCAGACACACTATTGTAAAAAACACACCCCTATCTCACTCACAGTCTTCCTGATGCCTCTGGATTTATAAAGGTTATTTGATTTCACTGAATTCAAAAAATACTATATGTATATTAGATATACATATATGAAATATGTCTAGTCACCTTTTTAAAAAGAATCAACTATTTCAGCAGAATCAAATCTGTTGTAAAGCCGAAGATACTGGTTATACTTGCATAAGTGGGTGGTGGCTTTGTGAGTGCTTGTTTTATCAACTACTTTAGAACTTTCAAAGTGTTCTGCCCTGGTTTTAGAAATTTATATACTCCAAAGTTTATGAGGAAAGAAAATGAAACATCATGTAGTTTTTGGTGCATAGTGGTAACGCAATTTTCAATTCTGTGTAAGTCACTAAAGCTAGAACGCTTGCTCTGCCTGGTTAATGTACCAGGAATTAAGGCTTCTATATAACAACTGTGGGGGAAAGGGAGCACTTCCCTCTTCCAACTCCATTCTTCTAGACCAGCAAATAATTTAATATCAGATATTGATAAGAAACAAAAAAAAGTTTTAAAAAGGTGTATACATGTTATTATTAACATGTATATATATTAATAGCATGTATATATAATAACATAATTCAGTAAACACTGAGTAATTCCCCAAAATGACTTAAGTCATCTTCTTAAATAATTTCAGGTAAAGGAAAAGGATTTGGAAGTGGAAGGTCAGTTATGGGACACCACCAGGAAAGGCACAGTAAACTGGCTTATAAATACATTTAGATGGCCTGTTGATTTCTGCCTCCTCCATTGGTAAGAGATTTGGTCTTCTCAGTACCGTGAGTGAGACACTCACAAATGGAGATTTTCCTTTATTTTATACATTTTAATGTCTCTTCCAAAAAGGAAACCTCCACCCAGATTTCAGAGTCCCTCCTATAAAATAGTGCTTATGCCAAAGAGATATATCTTGGAGTAGCAAATTTTGTTTCCCCGAAAGGGTGCTGTGTAGGGTAAGATCAATAAGGAACAGAGATAAGAAAAGCTGGCTGGTGTGCAGATCACATACAGCCCAAGCTACCTGGTTTGAGATCCAGTGTTGGGGTGAACACCAGATGAACAACTAAAGGTGTTTCTTCTTCTTTTTCCTTAAAGAAGAGATGTTTCCTCCTATTCTTTCCTCCCTTTTCTTAAAAAAAAAAAAGACATAAGAAAAGAAAAGCCAGCTAACTCCCATAACAGAAAGACTTTACTGCAAAGATGTGTCTAACCTGGCAGAAGCCAAATCTGGAGAAGGCACCAGCTCTCCTTTCAAACACTGCTAAACAGGCATCTTGAGAAGAAAATCTCTAAGCATTAAATATCTGCTTCCAGATCTGAGAGAAGAAAACAGGCTTTTCAGCCCACGCTTCACTGCATCTCTAACGTTGAGATGTCAATTACTCATACAGAGTGATTGCCCCTCAGGATTATAACAGAGCTTTTCTGTTTTATCTTCATGATCAATTTAAGGATTTTTTTTTAATGGCAAATAATGAACTTCCAGGAGTCCCAATAAATAACACGGTACCTAAAAGGTGGTGGTGGTTGGTACTTTGCCTTGCAATGACTAGGGATGTAACTTCATCCAGGAACCAATGAAGCTGAAAGCCAGGGGTCTTGCTTACATTGAGCAAACCACAGAGGGAGTATGAATAGGTTTCTCTCGTTTGCTGTGCTGAGCTCCATATCAGGGAATGAAGACAATAGAAATGTTTTAGGAATCCCCACTTTAATCTTGCACCATAAGCCAGTAAATTTTCTGTACAGTAAGGTCATCAGAGCACTCTGAGTCCAGGTTCTCCTCACCCAAAGGAGGAGGTATGGGGTATGCCCATTCTCATCCTTGCACGCCAAGTACACACCCAGTGTCTGTGTTGTTGATGCTACCTAGCTACATTGGAGCATACAAATAGACCTTGTCACCCACACATGATTTTCTAGCTCATATACTAGAAGGGGTCACTTTCTCTATTACCATGAAAGACAGTAGCAGCACAAATGATGTTTGAAATATGAATGATGGTTCAATGTAATCATTTACAACTCATTCTCTAGAATCAATCCTAGCAAGTGAAAATTATTAGATGTGTCTCTAATATTTTTATTTTCCTATTGAAATTTTAATACAAGAATACTCTTATAGAATAACTATTGTGACCCTTATTTTTATAAGGTAATGATTCTATGATTCAAAATAAATGTTCATACACTGTTTAGCATAAAGTGCTGATTTAGTATGTTATGTATTTGCATATTTTTCTTTAAATTACAATGCACCGTAAATAGACACCTTGTCCCACCACCCAGTGACACCTCACACTTTCAGGCCACAAGAGCCAGAGCAGTGAACCGAACACTGTGCCACACTGTGTCCCGCAAGGTTTGGACACACAAGTGCTGTCTCAGATGCCCCAGCAGACGTCTGCGGGAATGGACACTGCAGCGCTGTCCAAAGTCAAGGGCACTGGGTAACGTGCTGTCCCCCACTATAGTCCCTCTTCTTTGCTGCTGTGTCCTGTGACTCAAAATGGTGACAAGGAAATGAAGCAAAGATACAAAGGAGGAAAGATCAGGACTGTAAATGAAACTTGTAAGCCTTAGACAGAGGTTTAAGAGGTCTTTGAGGAAATATCAGAGGCAATTAGGGGTCCTCTGACATCCTCAGAGCCTAGGAGCACTGACAGTCCTAGAGAGCTAGAAAAACCATGGTACCCGGACCCCTGGCCCTCAGAGAGAGCCCCACTGTAGTGACAAATCTTCATGGGTTGTGAACAGAAGGTAGTGATGTCCATGAAAAGCCCAGGCACTCTGGGAATTACCTTCTAAAAGCACTAGTTTGGGGGTTTCCTTCTCAGCAAGGTTCACAAAGTTAAATAAGACTCCATTCTGCTGTGTTTATAAAGGCAATTTTTAATTTAACCTCTGGTTTTTATTGCCTTTCGTTTGAATAAGCATAAATCCTCCACAGAATTGTGATTCAGCTAGATTTTACTTAATTTATCTCGATTGTTTTTAACTTTTTTGATTTTGCATATCAAATGTTTTAAAAAAACAGAGCTACAGTTTAAAACACAAAACAAAACCTTTCCTACAAACATTTAAATTCAGCAATCACAAGAATACTAAATATATAATATCCACAATGACAGATCACATCACTGGGCGCAGTGAAGAAAGACATTAGGGCTGTTTTGCTAATGTACAACCTAAAATCATCCCACTGGGCAGTTTTAGACCCAGACAATGAAGTGTTTGCTGAAGTAAAGCTTCAGCACCAGAAAAGGCAATTTTAGAAGTTGTATCTAAGACAGATTTTTTAAAACGGCTTTTGGCAACACTCCCTGTGTCAATAGAACTGCTATGAGCAAGTACCTCCTGAGGTGAGTAATGTGCCCAGCTGTGAGAAGAAAGGCCTGGTTGAGGTCAAATATGGAGAGAGGGGCAGGGCAAGTCTGGCAGTTTACTGTGGGGGATGCACAACCAGTGAAGACATTGTTAATTTTTTTTCTTGACATCAGTACATCAGTACTATGTGCGCTAATCGCCAACTATAGCAGAAATCCTAATTTTGCCCCCACTGGGGGATCCAGGGAACTGCAGACTTGTCACATGCCCCTTAAATCCTAAGTGGTTTCCACCTTAATAGGCTCTGGAGTACATTTAATTACTTTTGAGTTCGAAAACACTAGTTCCAGGAAATTTAACTAATACTAACACACCCCTAATAAAAATTTCTGGGATATGACAGTAAATATATCAGAATTTTAAAATTAAGAAAATTCACAATTCCACAAAGTTTAAAAAAATGGAAAAAAAAATTTAAGACTCAGCATCAAATGAAAGTGAGGATTATACTAGCACTAGGGGCGTAATTCAGATTTAGACTCTTCCTTTCAAGACAACTCTACATCAGACAAAGCTTCCAAATCCAACTGGACATAGTCCTAATCTGCCTCTACTCTTCATTCCTTTTACCTATATATACAGGAATCATTATCAAGTGTAGATAGCTACTGAAGTTACAGCATAAATAAACACATGCATTTGTGTTTAATACAATTATTTTTAAAATAGTACCTTTTTTTTTTTTTTTTTTTAAAGGAAAGGTACAGGCAGGAATAAAGGCAAGTAGGCAGACAGGCAGGAAGAGAGAAGAGGAAGCAGCATTTTATTTAGTTGTTCATCCTGGCTGTTACCACTGGTCCCAGGATTTGAAACAGGCACCTTGGGAAGTATATGGGCTACACCTAGTGAACTAAACTGCTAGGTCACCAGGGCACAGCTTGTTTCATTTTAATGGTAATTCTATCATGGCATTATACATAGATTCTCTAAACATTAACATGATTGTTTAAGATCAGCTAAAACATTTTAGGAAATTATAAGATTTTATTATAACAGTTCATTAATATGCAAGGCATTTACTGGAGATTTCTGAGTGTCAAAAATCACCAAACCACAGAGAACTCTGACACAAGAAAACTACTTCAATGAAATGTAGTTTATTCAAACCAAAAAAGAATGAATTTGCTTCTTACAGGCTGAAATTGTTCTGTCTTAAGAGGCTGAGTTTCAGGGTGATTACAGTGTGAAGTGGGATGAGGGAAGCCTGGGAGGTGAGAGGCCAAAGTCTGAATGTAGGTTTATGGTTTTGCTTTTATCATCTGTTGCTTTGCTGAGCCTGGAGTTCAGTGGAGTTCATAATTAGTCAAGATCAAAGGATTACCAGTTTAAAACAAAATAATCCACCCTTGCAGAAGTCTTTCTTCTCCCACTTTTTACTCTGAAAGCAGTAATTTTCTTTGACTTTCCCTCTGTTTTATACACCCATCCTAAAATGGTATTTAGGATCTACATTTAATCCCCAAAGGCCAGCTCATGGAAATGTTAGATTACTAAACAAAATGAACTCTCCACATTAAAGTATGCATGTAATAGAAAAAGTGGTACTGCAAAACACAAATGGCAAAAGGAGTTGTTTAAAGTTAATAATCTCTAATTTAGGTCTTTAAATTGCAGCCCTTGAACTTCTCTGCCTGACTTTCCTCAGAATATTTTAGTTTCCTTTCTCACTGAATTGGAGAAAACAACTACCTAATGACCTGTTGCTAAAAGTGAAATGTTTAGAGAAGCATACTGATAATATGCAATTCACTTTGAAATGCATAAAAATAAAACATGTTTTGGATGAAGAGGGATAGATGGATAGATATGTGTGTGACAAAGCAGTAATAGTAAAATGCCAGTTGTAGATTAGAACTGGTGGGTGTTGACTAAACACTTCTTTCAACTTTTCCAACATGTGAAGACTTCCTTAGGGAGGACAGAAAATTTATGACCCTATATTCTAAATGAAGATCAAGAGTAAACTTAGAAGATGCTGATAAAGGTAGTGAAAATTCTGGTTATTTCAGTGTGATCCAGGACACATATTTCATTTTTTATCTGCCACCCCCCAACCCCTAAGCAAAGCATGGTCAAAAGGCAAGGTAAATTACTTTAGCAAAATGTGAACAACAAATTCCAAACCTACGAAATCCTCTAAAATTCAGTCCTTAATAAGACCTGTTCTCAAACAAAAGAGGTATTTATCCCTTAGGGAGGAAAGAGTCAGTATGTCTGAATTTTAAGTGTCTTGCAGCTTACTAGTCACATTTATTGGAATGGCACATTTCAGGTGGCAAGTACAAATTCATTTAGTTATTTTTCTTTAAGGATTCTGTCACTTCCCTCATCTGAGTATGGCAGAAGACCTTTTCCCTGACCCCAGTGCAAAAGTCAGTCTGCCAGGAATTTTCCACGGTACTACGGAGGCTGTAGCTATGTCCTGTTCTATAGAGACTGCAGCTATGTTCTGCTATCATGACCAAGGACAAGCAAGCATCGCCTCCCTACCCTGCAGCTGAACATAACTGTTACGAGTTGCCAGTAGAAACCGCGCATAGCCAAGGAGATGAATCTTTACCTCAGAGTATAAAAGAGCTCTCCTAGACCCCGTTGCTCAGTTTTGAGTATCACTACCCCTGAACCAGCACTGGGGCTTGCAATAAAGTGCTATTTTCTCTACCTTTGTGTGCCCGGCTGTCAGTCTTCTCGCCTCTGGAGTTTTTGCCAAAACATTTGGTGCATTGGCCAGGACGACCGTCAGTCATGCTGGGCCTTTGTTGCCACCACTGGCCGCCTGGACCCCAGGCAGAGGGACGGCACCACCAGGTAATTTCTGGTTCCCAGTCCACGTCGGGCCCAGCAGAACTGGATTCCTATAGCACCCCAGTGGACTCAATAAAGGACAGAAGGCCTTCAGGGCCCAGATGTCTGACTGATTAGTGTCCCCAGGGACCCAGTCCAAGTTCAGGTCTGCCATTCATGGCAGAAGAAGGGCTTGATCAGCTCTTAGGCCACTTTGTTGCCTCTGAGAATAAGGACTTTCCGGGGTGGAAGTCAAACTGGGACTGAGTGGTGTATGAATGTGAGAATCAATGTTCTGCTCTATGACAAAAGCTACAAAGTCTGAGTTCCAATCTGTAGTTCTGTGGTGACCTCATAGGGCTTAAGGTGCTATTGACACTTGAGGAACTTAATTTCTTCAGTTCCTCCCTGCAGTGTCGATCTGGGTCAGGGGTTTATACTGACACACCCTCGAAAGCTAAGAGGCATCTAAATCTCCGAGAGGGGAGTGGCCAGAAGGATGATTTGAAATTTTCCCTTCGTTTGTCATGTGTTTCCACTGTTCCCAATGCTCCACCGGACCCAGTCATGCCACTGCCCTCAGTCTCACCACCCCAAAGCCCAGAGCCTCAGCTGAACTGTCCAGAGTTAGCTGGCAGATGCCTGAGATCAGCTGATCAAGGGCCACCAGCAGCCATGCAGATGCCCCTCCATGAGGCAAGGGGTCCTCAACAGCTGGGCCTGGATGGGACCCTAACAAGAGGAGGTATCAGTCTTTTATTATCAGCCTATTACTATGACTGATCTCCTGAACTGGAAACACCATACCCCAGCTTACTCTGAAAAGCCTCAGGCCATGATCGATCTCCTGGAATCCATCTTTCAGATCCAGAGGCCAACATGGGTTGACTGCCACCAACTCCTTCTCTTTTCAATACTGAAGAGTGTATGAGAATTATGACAGCGGCTAGGAAGTGGCTTCAGAGTCAGGCCCCGGCAGGCACCGTAAACACAAAAATTTGGGTAAAAGAAGCTCTTCCAGATGATGCCCCCCCCCACTCCCCGCCCCCGCTTGGGACCCTAAAACTAAGGGAGAAATCAGATATCACCAGGCCGTTCCTCAGGGAGTTCAGGCAGGAGCTAAGAAGCCCACTAATATATCTAAGATCTCAGATGTCCTCCAGAAACCAGAGGAAAGTCCAGCGGACTTTTATGAGAGACTCTGTGAGGCTTTTAGGGTCTATACTCCCTTTGATCCCGAGGCCCCAGAGAATCAAAGAATGGTTAATGCTGCCTTTGTTGGCCAGGCTCAGCCTGATGAAACAAACAAACAAACAAATTCAGGAACTAGAGGCTTTGCAGGCAAGTCCACCACTGAGCTTCTGGAGATAGCAAATAAGGTATTCATTAACCAGGACCGAGCACTGAGGAAGGAGGTGATGAGTACCTGAGGACACCCCTGTCCTGCCATGGAAAAGAGAGGTTACAAGATGGGCCAGGGGACAAGAGAGGAAGGTTCCATTAGGTCGGGACCAGTGCGCATAGTGCAAGAAAACGAGGCACCAGAAAAACCAATGTCCAAACCGCCAGAGAGGGAAACCGGGTTCTTCCAACCTGCCTAGCTGATACCAGCCCAAGCCACCTGAAGCAGACCGTATAGTGCTGGCAGGAACAGACTCTAATAGGACAGACTGGGCTCTTTCCAACAAGGTCCCCAGGAGCCCATGGTCAAAATGAAAACTGGGGGCCAGGCTGTGAACTTTATGGTCGATAAGGGGGCTGAACACTCAGTTGCTATTCACAAGGTAGCACCCCTCTGAGAGTATGAGGCCACTATCATAGGGGCTACCGGAGCCAAGACCCGCAGACCATTCTGTGGCCCCGGTAGGTATCAGTTGAGAGGCACCAAGTAGTACATGAGTTCTTGTCTCTGCCAGACTGCCCAGTACCTCTGATGGGCAGAGATCTGGCTAAAATGAAAGCAAAAACAGTCTTCATCCCAGACAGCTCTACACAACTGCATTTAGGTAAAGAGGCCACTCCAATGATCCTGTCCTTAGCAGTGCCATGAGAGGAAGGAGGGTGGTCATACACCTTGCTGACTAAAGAGTTGTCAGCTGCCTTAGAGCTAGAAGCTGAAGTCCCACCAGTGTAGGCAGAAGGAAATCCTCCGGGTCTAGCAAAGAACCACGGCCCAGTGCTGACTGACCTAAGACCTGGAGCACAACCTGTTAAGATCCGCCAGTACATGGTTACAAGGGAGTCACGCCTAGGAATCCAGGTTCACCTGGAGCAACTATTCAAATGGGGCTGCTAAAGCCATGTCAGTCACCGTGGAACACCCCACTGTTACCCGTAAAGATACCAGGGACAAATGACCACTGCTCCGTCCAGGACCTAAGGGCCATCAACGAAGCAGTCGTCACCCTACATTTGGTGCTGTCAAACCCATATACCTTACTAGGACTCATACCATGAGAGGGGGAATGGTTTACTTGTTTGGACTCAAAGGATGCCTTTTTCTATCTTCAATTGGCACCCAGCAGCCAGCCTGTTTGCCTTTGAGAGAATCCAAACATAGGGGCTAAGGAACAATTCACTTTGACCAGGCTGCCTCAAGGGTTCGAGAACTCACCAACCCTGTTCAATTTGGGGCGCTAGCATCTGAACTGTCCAAGTTTCCAGGTCAGGACTTAGGGTCCTCTTACTCCAATATGTAGATGACCTCTTATTAGCTAGCCCCACTCGAGCTCAGTGCTGGGAAGGAATAAGGGCCTTATTGCAGTTCCTGATTGAAGATGAATCCCAGGGTTTTCAGAGCTGGCAAAGTCCTTATATGAGGCCCTCAAAGGAGAGGAGAAGGTACCCCTTGTTTGGGAACCTGAACAAGAAAAAGCATTCACACTATAAAGACAAAACTCACTGAGGCACCAGCCTTGGGACTCCCAGATGTGGCAGGAGACTTTAACCTGTTTGTACATGAGAACAACAGAGTAGCTCTGGGAGTACTAACTCAAGAATTTGGGCCTTGGCAGAGACCATAATTTACCTGTCAGAGCAGACTGACCCGGTTGCAGCAGGCTGGCCACCTTGCCTTAGAGCTCTTGCAGCCACTACACTGCTAGTTAAAGATGCAGACAAGCTCTCATTGGGAGAAAACCTTAATGTTAAGGGGCCCCATTCTGTTATCATGCCCAAAATGTCAAGGGACAGCAGTGGCTAACTCATGCCCGGATGACCCAGTACCAAGGGCTCCTGTGTGAAAACCAATGGGTGTGACTGGATGCAGTAAAAACCTTAGACCCCGCCACCTTCTTGCCTGCTGCCACAGCATGACTGCATGACTGTCTAGAGGTTCTTGAAAAAGTGTATTCTAGCCGACCAGACCTGACAGACAAGCCCCCGCAAAACCCTGACCTTGTTCTTTATACAGATGGTAGTAGTTTCATAGATGAAGGCAAGAGACGTACCAGGTACGCAGTTGTATTGGACTATGAGACCA
>RJWH01006523.1:0-40820 GCA_004363575.1 Solenodon paradoxus
AGAGAGAGAGACAGAGACAGAGAGACAGAGACAGAGAGACAGAGAGAGACAGGGAGAGAGAGAGAGACACTGGAGGGATTTGAACTCCTGGATTAAGGGGATACATGAGGAAACTCTCTTTTACAAACCAGCACCTAAAGCCTCTGCATTTCGGGAGGAGAAGCAGGTGAATCAGAAAGCCCAGATGCCACACCGAGACCCACCGTGGGACCTCCAGCCAAGGGGCAAGAGCACAGAGTGCGGAGCCGAGTCTCAGTTCCTACACCTGCCGCCGTGAGGCTCCCACGAGCCCTTTAACCTCCCAAGGCTTCAGTTTCCTCACCTGTAAAGTGAGAATAGTACCTGGCCGACAGGGTGGTTTGGATGGGTGAAGTGAACTAATCTACACAAAGCACCTGGCACATGTTGAGTGGTTAATAAATTATTGTCGTTATCATTTCCCACAGACATAAGAGTCTGCCTTTCTTTTTCTTTTTTTTTCAAAATATAACACATATATATAGCAACTTACGTCAAATAAAATAGACAGAGACAGCTTAACTAGACAACATGATAAGCACATATGTGTGTATGTGCGTAGATGGAGAGAGAGATCACACACGCACACACACGCAATACCACCCCAGTCCAGACTAAGTATTTCTGGCAATTTAGATGTTTCCTCATGCGATTCCTCAGTCTCTCCCCCACCATGTGATTTGGCTCTTATTTTCGCTTCGCCTCCTCTTAACCTCCACGTTAAGGGAATGAGACAGAGCGCACTTTCCCTGCGGGGAGTCCCCACTGCGTGAATGTGCCTCCGAGCAGCCCTGCGGGTTTCTGTCGACAGGGTTTGAGCGGTTCTCGTCTGGAGACAGCCCCTTTGAACATGTGCGAACCTCTCTTTTGGGCAGCATCAGCGACCCCATTTCTTGGGGATCTATACCCAGGAACGGACTCTACCAAACAAGTTTGCCAAGTGGCTCGCTGCCCAACACGCCCCGCGGTGTCTGACGTCTCGGGGCCCATGGCAGTCCCTCTCGTTTTCGTACCATCTGCTGAGAGCATCGCAGTGTCTCCTTGTGGCTTTACTTCGCATTTTCCCACTGAGTATCGATGAGAAGGACCTTGCCTAGTGTCATTGGTCATCAGGTATGTTCCTGGCTGAGCGTCTGTTAAGAGGCCCTGTCTTCAACGGGGCCGGTTGTCCTTCTCTTAAGGACTTACTTACAGCAGTGTCATGTGTTCTGGAAACGGGCATTCTGTCCGGTCTGTGTACTGCAGTGATCTCGTCTGAGTCTCAGGCTCGCCTTGTGCTTTGTGATGAAGAGCCTTTTGAATGTGACATTTTGAATTAGAAAGGTCTAATTTATCACTCTTCTTCTGTGGTTAGTGCTCTGGATGCCATTGGAGACATTTTGCTCAGCCCTGAGGTCAGGAAGACATCCTACCCCGGTTCATTTCCTCTGCTCTCGCCTCATGTGGAACCTTCCTCCCGATTCAGAGACATCTGACCGGCTGCTGTCCCAACATCAGAGGTCTCCTGGGCGAACTAATCGTGACCTGCTCACATCAGAACTCTCGTCTGACGACGGCTGGCTGTCTGTGGCACCCCCGCCTAGAGCCCAAGGCCACGCCGTGGACCAGCTGCCTGGCCAAAGTTCCGAGTCGCCCCTGGAAGGGGTGGCACCTTCCAGAGGGAACCAGGACAGGGTGGAGATTAGTGCCCCCCCTGGTTTATACGTGGTGACCAGCAGCTTTCTGGAACATCCCCCATAGCCTCTGCAAACATATCCTTCTCCATCTAAGCAATTTTTTTTATCTCCCTTGATAAACATTGTTCACACATGTTTGATTTTCTGCCCGAATTTTCCCTTTGCTGTCGTGTGTCCAGTCTGATCATCTGTGGGGCAGCCATTGTGTGTTGTTTTTACATCCTTTCTTCCCTGTCTCTCATCCCCCGAAGTGGGGCTCCTCCCCGCCCTGGGTGCTAGTGACATCTCCGTCCTGCGCGCTGTGGGGTACACAGTGCACCCCGTTTCCCTCTTCTTCTTCCTGCTTTCCTTCTCGCTGTCAGGCCAGAGGCTCGAGGGAAAAGTGAGGGAGCGGCTGGGCCGTGAATCTTCCTTTTCTCAAGTTTAAAGAGGCCGTGATCCCATCTAGTGCAACCTCCTCATTTTACAGATGAGGAAACGGATTTGAGGAGGGAGGGAGAGGATGTCAGCGCCGACCCAGGGGGACAAGTGCCAGGTCAAACAGGAAGTCAAAATTCCAGGGCCCGAGGCAGGATTTCCAGTCCTGCTTTCTCCCTCCGAGCCCGAATCCATTCCCAGGCTGCTCTGATGGCCGGGCCAGCCCAGCCCCCGCCAACCCCAGCACCCCAGCACAGGCAGCATGTGTCCACCCCCGGGCCCCCAGCCTCCAGAGTCAGAGATGACCCTTGATTCTAACAGGGTGTCTCCTGGTGACTAATGCCATGACCGCATCTTGGTTTAATCCTGTAATCATGAGGGAAGTGACGGCCATGCCACCTGGCCACACCTGTCCCGACGTAGGCGTCAGAGAGCAGCAGAGATGTCATAGAGAGATGAGATGATGTCCACGCTAGCCCTGCGTTCACGGTGACAGGCTCCCCAGGGCACCCAGGCCCTCGGCACAATCTCCCCAGGGGTGGTAGATGTTAACAGTCTGGTGACACTTGATAAAAACAGTGGGGCCTGGATAACGCAGGGGTGAGGGGCGCTGACCCCTGCACCATCAACAGTCACGTGTTCTCTGGACTCCCCAAAAGCTTAACTACTAATAACCTGCCGTTGAACAGAAGTCTTACGGTCACAGTCAACACCTATCTTGTGCTGCCTGGCCCGACGGCCTCTGGCAACAAGGGAAGCCGCTGTTAAGAAAGCAGAGGGGTGCATCCTTGGGCTCAGCGGGCTGAGGCGGCGGAGGCGCCAGCCACGCAAAGTCCGAGGACCTGGGCTTGAGACTCGGAAACGGGAGTTGAAAAACACAAAGACATTTAAAAAAAAAAAAAAGAGAGAGAATATGGTTACAGTACTGTATGGATTGCCATCTTAAGTTTATATCATCTGTTTTCCAAGGACTCTGTATGTCAGTGGACCCTGACAGCTCAGTTGTGTGGTGCTTGAGACCTTCCCTCACCCAGGCTCCGAAGGAGCCACCACCGCCCTCCCATGTTGGAGGCGCTAATCCAGACCGGGGGCCCATGCTCGAGTGCAGGGGAGCCCTTCCCACACATCCCCAGTGGGGGCATGTCGGCACACACCGCTCTTCTCCTGACTTCCTATCAGCATCCAGCTCAGCCTGCACCCCGTCACCGTCGGACACGCTTGGACCCCCCACACCCCGAATGGAGAAGCCCACACCCAAAACACACACGGCGCCCTGGGTGTGCACACGCAGCTGGTGCGCCCTGGTGCTTCAGTGGTTGGGTCCGCTGCCTCCATCCACTACAGCCACACACCTGCCAAGGACCCAGGTTCATAACCCAGGGCCAGGAGGAACCACGAGAAACAACTAAATAAAATAAAGGGCTTCCTCCTCCTCTCTCCTACTGCCTGCCTCTGCTCACCTTCATTCCTGCCAGCACCTCTCCTTCAAAAAAAAAAAAAAAAAAGATGACTGTTTTGAACAGTTATGGATTTGTTTCAATGTTTATGAGAAAAATGCTGGGTTTCAGTTACAGCAGTGACCTTGCATTTTCTTTCTAATTAAATGTAAGATTTAAAAAATATAGTTCTATTTAAAGAGCACTATTAGACAGATTGTATACAGATGACACGTGGCTGTGGCAGAAATTGTGAGGATGACGATGAAAGGACTTGGCATGGGGAGCTCTGGCCTGGCGGTCACATGTCAGAGATGCTGTCTCCGGCCACAGTCCCTCCCAGGTCAGTGGCCCCTCTGCCACCCGCTGTCCTCACAGCATCGCCCTCATGAAGTCTCATCAGTGTGAAGAGCACGGTCCAATCACCCTCCGGCCTTCCCTGCCCCTTTACGCACGTGAGTCACTTGCTTTTGGACTCAGTCTGCTTTCTGGTAATGAAAGAGAAAGCCAAAAAGGCTGATAAATATACTGAAATGCACAAGGAAGAGGTCAAGTATGAAGAAAGAAAGGAATGAGGAAACCCCACCCCATTCCTTGGACATGGTCCTGAGCCTTTTCCCCGAGATGACCTAACAAGGCACTGGGTGGGGAGGCCAGCCCCAGGGTCCCCACTGAGGATCCCTCCCTGACTCTACACCGGGAGGGCGGGGTGTGCTCACAGGCCCCACACAGTCCCCTCCTGCAGGGCGCACAGTGGCGGAGCGGCTGGCTCGTCCCCAGGCAGGTCCTGCAGAGAGCCCATGGGAGCTGGGGCCCTCAGCCGGCCCAGCCTCAGAAGATCAAACTTGGTGGTAGAGAAGCCAGCCTTTCCCTGACCAAGAGGGAAAGTTTAAATAACACTCACCAGTGTGACTGAGAATTTGCTAAAGCCCCAAACCACTGGCAACGATCCAAACAGCCACCAAACGTCATTGTCCCCGACAATTCTCAGAGGAGGGGATTCGGCAGGAACCAAAGGCCATCGGGCCTTCGAGTGACCGGCCATCGTGTCCTCTCGGGTTCACCTCCCCCCCAGCTTGGGCAGGTGCCCAGCCCAGGAAACCTGAGCCTCATTCAGGCCCTTGTTCTCTGTCCGAAGAGGATCTCGAAAGCAGAAGGAAATTAGCAACAACCGCACAATAAATACCAGATTCTCCTTTCTCCCGGCTGGGCTGGCCAGCAGCACCCCACCCAGCGGCTACTGCCCTCCGGGACATCTGCACAGGGACCGGCTGGACCAGAGGCCTCGCCTGCTGCCGATTTATCACCACAGTGTCCATCTTCCCTCTCCAGCTGCATGCCGATTGTGAGGGCAGAGACGCAGCTGGGGCTTCCTTCCCACCAGACCCAAGACGAACATTTACAGGCACTGTGTCAGTCAGCTAAGTCGCTGATCCCATCTGGACCCTTTTCTAAACACACCACCGGGGACTCCTGGAATCCTGCAGGTGTCCCAGGAGGACGAAACTATCATTAGCCCCATTTTAGAGATGAAGCAGATCCAGGCAACCCAGCCAATGGGTGGGACTGAGCCAAGTGGGGCAGCTTTGATGGAGCCAAATAACCCTGCCCCTCACTTCCCCAAAGCACCAACCTCTGCGCCGCCCCCGGTGGAGTAGCGGTTAGGCCCTCTGCCTCCAGAGGAACACATCCATGCACAACCAAAGGACCCAAGTTCAAGACCCAGGGCCAGGGGAAACAACCGAGATGAACATCTAGAAAAATAAGTAAACAAAGTACTTCGCTCCCTCCTTCTCTCCTTGCCTGCCTCTGCTCACCTTTATTCCTGCCTGCATTTCCCTTAAATAAAAGTCTCCCTGGGACACCTGAGGAGACCCTCCAGAGGTCAAAGCCCCGCCCCTTGCTGGAAAAGGGCCCTCAGAAGATGTGCCGCCTCCAGAACTCTTCCCCCAGGAACAGCACATGATGCAGACCGACGCAGCTGAACTTTTAAGGATACACACAGAGCTCATGTCAATCTTACCAACATTGCCTACTAAGAACTTTCTCTTAAAAATGCATTTTTTTTTTCTTTTTTGGCTTTCAAGGCCATTAGTCATGTTAACATCATACTGTACTTGATGCCTCCTACGTCAGTGGACACCAGCTTGAAGTGTTGGACTATCAAGCTCATTTATCTACTCACATTTCTGTTTGCTTTCTGCTGCATCCATAGCTACCATCTGAATAAACAGAGGAGAAAGGTTTGGCTCCCAAGCCTCCTAGCTGGGCCCTAAGCCATCAGTCCCCCAAACAAAGGGGAAAAGATGCCAGATGTGAGGGACCCAGGCTCACAGTAAAGGAAAACACTGTCTTTTCCAAGGGGTTCTGAGCAAGGTCGAATCCCCAGCACCAGGTGGTAGAGGGAGCAAGAGGGCTTTCCTGGCACCTGCGGGCGGCATTTCTTCATCCGTGGGCAGGGGAGCAGGGCCGGACCACCACCTGACTCCGCAGATGCAGCTACAGGTGCCGGGGGAGCGAGGAAGCCCACCTTGGAAGTGGTGGGTCCCGGCCTGGAACCCAAGTTCTCACTGCCCCACTTGGGGTTCCCCACCTCCTGCCTGCTGGCTTCTGGCCCCAGGATCCCATGCAGCTTGTTAGGTGACCTGATGCCACCCTGCATCCTGTGAAAGCCACACCCCTGACTGCGGACCAGTGGCTCCGTCCATCTGAACGAGAAAACCAAGGGTCAGGCTTTGCCCTTGCACTTCGTCCTTGGACTTCCCCGTATAAGACCACACGCATGTTTTTTTTTTTTTAATATGTCATCTCGATCTGCTTTTCGTTTTGTGGGTTTTTTTTAATGGTTTTATTATTTCTTTGGTTTACATTGCTCTACGCATTTTAGGGTCCTGAACTCAGTCTAGGATCTGGGCTTCGTTGTTGTTTTCAAGGGAAGGTGCAGGCAGGAATGAAGGCGGACAGGCAGACAGGCAGGAAAAGAAGGAAGAAGCATTTTATTTTATTTTCATTTAGTTTTTCACATTGGAAGCAAACCCAGGTCCTTAGGATGTATGTGCACAGTACTCCTTGGAAGGGAGCTGACCTAACTGCTACTCTACCAGGACACGCTGGGATCTGTATTTTTTGTGATTCTTATTTTGATTTTGGAGGGTTTTGTTTGGTTTTGTTTTTTAAGGAAAGGTACAGACAGAAATGAAGGCAAGTAGGGAGACAGGCAGGAGGAGAGGGAAGAAGAAGCATTTATATTTACTTTATATTTATATTTATATTTACTTTTATTTTGGTTGTTCTCCCTGGGCCAGAACATGAACCCAGGTCCGGGGGATGTATGTGGACTGCACTTCAGCTGGAGGCGGTTGACCAAACCACTACTCCACCAGGGCATGCTTTTTTTTTTTTTTTAACACTTTATTCCATCAGAATGTTCAAACAGAGATGACATCAAGGTCAAGGTCAAAGATTAAATCTCTAAATGAGCCCGGGTCACACAAAGGAGAGTGAGTGGAATGTCCCTCTCTGCTGGCCTCTTCATCCTGACCGCCTGTGTCCAAAGGCATCTGAGTCTCTTCAGAGGAGCCTCCCTCCTTGTTCTAGTGCCAGCCAGCAGCTCTCCTGCGTGTGATCCCACCCACCCCTCTGCCTCTACGGGGTGCAGGAATCCACATTCCACCTGCTTCAAATGGATATCCTGTGCCTGCTATAGTTTCTTTGACCGGCCAGTGAACATCTGCTGTGAACGGAAAAGACCGCCACATGTCTGCCTGATCCCAAACCTGTCCCATCCCTCCTCTTGCCTTTGTAAACAGGTTTCCTGGCTGCCAGTCTTTACCTCCATGCCCCCAAGCCCCTTGTTCCTAAGCCTCAGTCTGCAGCCAAACCCAGCAGCTCTCCAGGACCAGAGTCACTACTCCCTGCCATTCCACCTCCTGCATCAGTCAACCCAACACGAAGACACTCTTCGGAGGCCACGCCGCTCTTCCTTCACTGGCAGAAGCCCAGCTTTGCACAGGGACAGGAAAGAGATTCTTCTATTTCAAGATAAGCACAGTGCCTGCTTGGAGAGCGCGCCTGTGTCCTCACACCAGTGAGCAGGAGCAGGAGATTGACTGGGGTCTTCTGGGGACAGCCCCTTCACCACCACCACGCCACTTCCCGGCAACAGTGGGGAGCCAACCTGCCGCACGGTGAACCCAGTCGTGTGAGAGCGAGACACGTGAAGCTGAGGACCGCAGCCACGTTGACCCCGTCTGCTGTCTCTTATCTGCGTCACTGCCGGATTGCTCTGCTGTCCCCAGCCCCAACCCACGAGTCACTTTTCTCTTGTTACTGACATGACCCTCCCATTCTTCAAGCGTCCCCGGCAGCCCTCTGAACCCCCCGGCTGCCTCCGTGTGTTCCCTCGTCATCTCCTGCTCACTCGCTCAATAAGACCCTTCTTTCCCTTTCCCCAGCTCCAGGTCTCGAACCCAGGGCCTCGGCATTACGTGGTCTGCACCTTAGCTGCCGAGCCACAGGGGTGCCCCCAGCTCAGCAAATACCTACTGGCACTTTCTGTGTGTCGCACTGCCCTCGGAGAGTTGACACTCTTGTCGGGGAACCAACAATACACAAGAAAAAGAAAGAAATGTCAAATTATAATCAGTGCACACTCTGGGTGAAGAGGACATGGAGACGGATGAGGAACGTCCTTTGGTCCTGAGCAGTGATTGGGAAGAACATTTATGCTGAAGTTTGAAGGATGAGAAGGTGAAAACAAGTCAGAGCCCTCCAGAAGGTGAGAACCGCTGATGAGGACCCGAGGAAGGAAGAACGGGCCTGTTCTGGGGATTGTAAGGATTCGGGGAGAGGAAGAAGTGGGTAATGGGGAGGACTCAGATGAAGCAGAGTCCGATGTTGAGACCTGGAAGCCAGGGGAAGGGTAGTTGGAAGTGTTAGGATTAACAATCCGACTTCTGTTCCGGAAAGATCACTGTGGCTGGAGTTTGGAGCCAGAGTGGGGGACTCTGGGGGGACCCAGCTGGGGGATGGGGAGGGCCGCCGATGGTGGCAGAGATGGAAGAGGAGAGCGGTGGTGGTGCCTTTGTGATGTATGTCCAAGCAGAAGTGATGGGACTTGCTGATGGGTGGGATTTGAGGGGTGACATTCATTTCTCTAGTCTGAACACAAAGGCGAGTAGGACCATGGACTGAGTTGGAGAAACAGATCCAGGAGTGAGGGAAGCAAATCATTTCTAGAGTTCTGCTTTGGAAATGCTGGGTTTGAGGTGCCCAGGACATCCAAGTGACAATGGGGGACCCTGCCCCCCTGACGAGGGCTCCCTGGGCCCACCGTCTGGCCCACCCATGCAGCTGCCACCTCTGCTCTCCTGTCTGTAACACTGCTGGCAATATGTAAGGATCCTTTTTAATCTCCCCTTATCCTGACAACCTACTGCCATAGGCTTTATTATCCCCACTGCCAACCAAGGGGAAACTGAGGCAAGGAAGAAGAGCTTGTAAGTGGGGGAACCCAAACGGGGTGCTGGCACCGCTCAGGGCTCACTCTGCTGCCTGGCCGGCCCATTCGGTGGCAGCGTCCAAAAGGGGCTGTGGGTGGGGGCTGTTGGAGTCCTCTGGCTGTGACCAGCTGCTGCTCTCTGAGGAAGAGGAAGGGAAGACGGAGTTGTCACAGCTGTCCCCTAGGGGCCACCTCAGAGCCTTCAAAGTTCCTGCCACATTTTTGTTTTGGGCTCCAAGACTTCTCACGCTGGGGTGTGACAGAGACTGATGACAACAGTGATGGTTATAGGCCCACCCTCCCCCAACACACACCCTGACCCTGAGCAATTCCCGCCAGATCTGTGAGACTGTCAGAGGTGTTATCAGCAAACTTTTCATGAAAAATTATGACAACTCTACAGCCCCAAACAAAGCCAGATGTCCCCACAGCATCCCGGCTCCAATGTGTCTCCTCACAGGGCTGCCATGTTTCTGGAAGGGTAAACAGTGTTATCGCAACGTGCCAGAGGGAATGCTTGAGATATTTTCAACCTGTGTGACTTTATCCCACAATGCAGACTGATGTCCTGTCAAGCAGTACCTTCCAGAGGCTGGTAGGCTCTTGCCCAACTTGTCTCTCATTAGCTTCTCTGACCCCAGGGCAATTCTCCCATCACATCTTCATTCCGAGACACCAACTGTGCTCAGTGCTCTTAGGGCTGAGGGAACTGAATGAGTGATAAGAAGGCGCCATCATTTAAGGGGTCTTGGGAACCTGACAACTCACAAAACCCAGGCTTAGAAACACCAAAGGAAATATTCTAGCGTTTTGCCAGCAATTTCATAGGAGCCTTTCCCTATGGGTATTGGTTTGATGAAGTGGCAAATGCTGATTACCAAAAATTGAGCCATACAGGAAAGTATTAAAAAGTAAACAGCAGAAACGACTAACTTATCACAAATGAAAACACCCCTAACTTGAGTAAGCAGCGCTTCTGGCATTTGTCTCCAGAAACTTACACACTGGAGCGTAGACAGGCAGACGTGGAACCCACGCGAATAACAGAAGAGCGGGCACAGAGTCTCTGTGGATTTGAATGGGAATATTGCATTTCATAGGAGAGAAAGGCCCAAATGGGAAACTGTAGAAACCAAGACAGTATTTTACCAAGGAAATAGTTTACTATCTAAAATATTTACCTTAGGTTAAGCAATAAAAATGCTAAGAACAGACAAAAAAGAAGAAAGGCAGGGTGTGTTGACGTCCTCTGAGGAATGGGGAAACTGCACCTGTGGGGACCTAACATAGGAGCTGATTTCAATGTGCAAAAGAAAAGTTTCTGCACCACCAACAAAAATGTTTTACCAAGTTATACCCCCAATTTAGTCTTTGAAAAGATCATTTTTTTTCTCTAAAAAAGAGGGAGAGAAAGAGAGAGAGAGAAAGGGAGGGAAGGAAGAAAGAGAAAGCAGGAAGAAGGGTGCAGGGAAGGAAGGGTGGGGAGGGAGAAAGACCTAGGGAGACCCAGATGGTAAAGGACAGAGTCAGGACTTGCACCCGGTTCTTGACCTCGACATGAGGACACAGAGAAGGTGACCGTCTGCAGATCAAGGAGAGAAGCAAGCCCGGGGGACACCTTGGTCCTGCACTTCCAGACTCCAGAAAGGAAGGCAGCAGCCTCGGGTGCTTCGTCAGGGTTCCTGAGCAAGCTAATGTGGACCTCATGATGCACCGCGGCCGCTTTCTGTCTGATGATGAGGATGATGATGATGACAATATTAATGTCAACCTACATATCAGGCACTGTGCCGAGTAGTTTGCATGCTCCTTTCATCCCATCCTCCCAACAACTCAGGAAACATTGTGACCCCATTTTACCAATGGGAAAACCGAGGCTCAAAGAGGTTAATGACTTGCCCAAGGTCACACCTCTGATAAATGACTGACTTCAGATTTCAACCCAGGCAGATGGCTTCAGAACCATCACACCACACGACCAGGGACACTCGGGGCACTGTCCCCTGCAACGGTGTCCCTGATGAAATCCCATGAGACAGGATGAGGAGACGGGACCTCGGGGAGGGGTTAGGTCATGCGTGTGCAGTGGGATGAGATGAGGCTCTTCTGGAAGGGCCCCCAGAGAGCTTCTTCCCCTCTTGCATGTGAGGACACAGCAGGAAGTCAGGACCGAACCCCGCTGCACCAGGCGCTCACCTTTAACCACAGGAACGACTTTGCTGTGTTCGTAAGCCGCCCACCTCTGGTCTTCCGTGCAGCCCCCTCAGCCCCAGCACCCAGACCAGCCCGATGAGCTCCATCAGGGACACTCCCTGACCCCATGGCTCCACTCTGCAGGGAGGCTGGTCTCCCCAGAACCTCAGGCCCTCTAACCTCTCAGTCCGCAGCTGCTGCTCCCTCATCTGAAGGCCTATGGGGCCATCTCTGTCCCTCTCCCCTCAAAGAGATGCCTCTGCTGCCCCTTTGTCCTTTGTCCCAGCGAGGACAGAGCCCACCAAAGCCCAGGGAATAAGCAAGACCCTCTTCAAGCCCTGCTATCACTAAGTGCCTGTGAGGACGCTAGCTCACTGATTCACCTTCAAAAAAGGCTTAGTGACTAAGTAACAGCAAGGACCCCATTGGCGACCAAGAGTAAGAATGGTCACCTCCTCCCTGGGCCCCCACGCCGGGTCAGAGCTGCAGTGAGCCTGAGAGATAGCCCTCTGGTCACCGAGTAAGTGGGCTTCTGAGACGGGAAAGCCTGACGTGAGCTGCAGGGAAGTGTTGTTTCTTGCAATTAATTCACCCTCCCTGCAGGCCTCCTGCCAGAAAAAAAAAAAAAAGAGAGAGAAATGGCCAAGTCAACCCTTGTGATGAACAAAGCCAAGCTCTGTGAGACTGAGTTACTCTGGAGGGTGGGAGGAGAAAAAAGCTGGCAGGAGTTCAGGCTACAGCTCTCCTTTCCTTGGGTAGCAGAGGAAAGTTAGCTCCCTGCCTGGGTTACAAACTTCCTGAGGGCAGGGCAGATACATCGGGCATCGCTCAAGGTGTGGCCCCAGCCTCCGGGGGTGGGGTGGGGTGGGGTGGGTAATAAAAAGGGAAGAGGAACTGAATAGACACCTGTCTAAAGAAGACACGCAGATGGCCTGCAGACTCCTGAAAAAATGTCCTACATCGCCCATCAGAGAAATGCAAATAAAAACTACAATGAGACAACGCCTCACAGCAGCGAGAAAGATCAAAACAACTGAAAACAGCAGACATCGGAGAGGGTGTGGAGAAAAAGGAACACTCCTACACTGTTAGCGGGGATATAAATTGGTGCAACTTCTTTGGAAAACAGTGTGGAGGTTCCTCGAACAAATAAAGGTGGATCTACCATTCTACCCAGCAATCCACTCCTGGGCATAGACCCAGAGACCCTAAATCCATAATCGGAAAAAGCATCTGCATCCCTCTGTTCATAGCGGCACCGTTCACAAGAGCCAAGACGTGGAAACAACCTAAATGCCCAACAACAGATGATGGAGAAAGAAGCTGCGGTCTACAAACTCAGTGGACTTCTAAGCAGCTGTTAACAGAAGAAGAAACTGTGTCCTTTGCAACAGTGTGGATGGAAGCAGAGGGGATCATGTCGAGTGAAATAAGTCAGAAAGAAAAAGAGAAAATACAGGATAGTGTCACTCACAGGTGGAATATAAGGAAATGAAACGAATGAACAAACTGATCTCAACAAAAATAACAGAACCCAGGACCCTGATTGCTGGGGGGGTGGGGGGCGGTGGCGGGGGAGGAAGTGGTCGAAAACACTGGAACTCTGGTGCTGGGGGTGGGAGAAATACAGGCTGAGAACCAATTTCAATATCCTGAAAGCATAGAAGAAAGCATCTCGAAGTAAAGAAATTTAAAGTAAACAAACAGATAAACAAAAAACAAAAAGTGAATTCCTAGGCTCCCAGATCCAGCAAATCAGACTCCCAGGGGCAGGGCCCAGAGCCTGCCTGTACCAAGCACCCCAGCCAGCCCATTCTGACTTTGATTGCCCCGTGGGCTCCCTTATTTAACCGAGGCGAGTCCCACTAAGGACGCTGGCCAGGCCCTGACCTGGGACGCAGAGAAGGGAGCCGATCACACTCATGTCCTGGGGCTTCCTGGGGCTTGAGCCTTCCAGGGCTCAAACCAGGTCAGTCCAGCCCCCTCGCAAGGACAAGGAGCAAGGGTTCCCCAGCTCACAGGTGAGCGATCATCTCCCCACCACTCACACATGATGCCTAAATGGTGCTGGAATTCACATGAATGTCCTCGGGGCTGAACGTGGGTGTGGGTGATGCTCTAGGATTTCACAACCCTTCTGATGAAAAAAATGAAGTCAGACCACAAAGAGCTGATTCAAGGCTCTGGAAAGGAGGCCAGCTTCCCCAGGCTGTCCCCTGCCCAACACCGACCGTGGCCACCCTGAAGGCAGCAGACACCTGACGGTCCCCCCTGGGTGGGAGGGGGTCATGAGAATCATGAGGTGTCAGGACCACAGAACCTCCCAGAAAATCAAATGGACCTGGTCCGTTGTTCCTCAGATGGACAACCAAGTCCAGAGGGCAGAGATTGGCAGGGTAACCCAGAAATGCGGCTCCCAGCCTCCTGGCCTATACACCTGTCCTCAGCCTTTCTGCCTGGCAAAACAGGACAAAAGCAGAAAACAGAGCCTAAAAACAGATTGAGGAAGAGGAGCCTAGAAGCAGAGACAGGTCCTGGCAAGCAGGCGTGAGGGGTCACAGTGTCCTAACGCCTCCAGCACATCGCAGGGGAGGACACTGAGGCGCACGGAGTCGAACTGATCTCCTGGGCCTACAAACAGAAACGCTCTCTTCCAGGTCACGAAGGGTCCGTCCGCGGGCGCCAGAGACTGGGCGTTGCCCTCAGGTCTGAAGATGTGCTGAATCTGAACTGACCCTTCACAGCCTCCCGCAGAAAGGGGGACTGAGAGCCGCAGAACTGCACCCGCCGCCTGGCGACCTCTCCAGGGGCCATGGGCACGCTGATGCGACCCGGAGGACCTTAGACACTTCTGAGTTGCGTAAAATAATGGACAAGAATGTTGTATGTGTGTGACCTTTGAAAAATTGCTAAAGGGGAAAGCAAAATTTTAGTGGATAGCAAAAGAACAAGAGTTCAGTTCCAGAGCCTTGGAAAGCAGAAAGATAGAATAAAAATTGGTGTCTCTCTCTCTCTCTCTCTCTCTTTTTTTTTTTTTTTTGAGAAGTAGGAAGGAAAGAAGAAACACCTTATTCAGTTGTTCATTTGGGGGTTTTCACTCCAGTCCTGGGTCTTGAACCCCAGTCCTTGGCCGGTCAGTGTCTCAGTCTCATGAGCCACAGGGAGCAGCCCCAGAGAGGAGAATTTTAAGACAGAGTCAAACAGAGATCAAGGAAAGGAGAACAATGAGGAGTTAGAGAAGAGGAGGAGGACCTCTCACTAACTGGATTTCCTGGAGGGAAGATGTTTGTATCATGGCAGAGTTACACCCCCCATTGCCTTTTTTTATTTTTATTTTTTAAGGAAAGGTGCAGGCAGGAATGAAGGCAGGTAGGCAAGCAGTCAGGAAGAGAGAGGAGGAAGAAGCATTTTTATTTCTCTTTAATTTAGCTGCTCATCTTGGATGTTTCCTCCTCCCACCCCCAGTCCCTGAGAGGCAAACCCAGGACCTTGACACATCTGTGGACTGTGCTCGACGGGAGATGGTGAACCTAACCGCTATTCCACCTGGGGCACGCCTCCACACTGCCTTTTTAAGCACATTAAGAGTAAGTAATCTGGAGATCATAAGACACTTCCTCTCGTCCTGCTCACTCCTAGGAAAAGGACATCGTGCCAAAAGATTTTAAGACTTTCTAAAAAGTAGCTTGAGTTCTTCAGAAGAGAGAATTCAAAAATATGACCTCCAAGTTATCGGCCCTGACCAAAGGGGAATAATGCTCCAAGAACTGATAGCTCTGCGGTTGACCCATGAAAACCCGAGGTTTGTGCAGCCCTGGGGAAGGAATGAGTCACTCTACAAGGCAGAATTTCCTAACTAGCACTTAAGTGATGACCGATTCAGACTTTCGAACAGAAGTCTCTCTAAAATGGCCTCTTCAGCCCCTGGATGCTAAAACAATGACCAAAACCTGACCTCAGCAACCCCACTGTAAGGGCACCCAGGGGTGCCAACACTCACAACATTTCAGAACTTTCCCTCTCCCCACGATCCCCCTCCCCAGCTACCCTCCCACCTCCTCCTCCTACACCAACAGTCATTCCAGGCACAGCTGCCACACCCAATGGCTCAGCACTTCTCTGTCCCTATTTGAGGTGACAGCACTGGACAGCACTGAGGAAAGTCACAGATCCCTGCCACAAATCATCACAGCAACAACAGATTCTATGACATCCCTACCCCTTCTGAAGCAGCCACACAGGCAGTGTTAGCCACGTGTTTTCTGGTTGGTTGGTTGGATTTTAGGGAAAGGTGCAGGCAGAAAGAGGGAGGAGGAAGAAACTGTTTCTTTTACGTAGCTGTTCATCTTGGTTGTTTTTTCTGCCCTGGGATGCGAACCAGAGTCCCTGGGATGTACGTGGACAGCACCGGCCAGAGGCAGCAGGCCGAACCACTAAACCATCAGGGTGCGCCCCAGGAGTCACGTGTTTCTTATGATGTATCTATTTTCCCTGCGTTCCAGGCAAGACAACAGTGTCTTCAATTCCAGCAAGGTAATTATAACAGAATGCTAGCCATTTGGATTTTTATAGCATCTGCTCCCCACAGTCACACTGATACTCCTGCAAATTTGTCAGCACAGATTTCAAGTTGCCACCTGGCACTGCCCAGAAATGCAACTCCATTCCCCTTCCCCTCTCCAAGATGACTATTCTACCCCTCTTCTCTCCTCCAGCCCCCTCCCTCTCATTTCATGCTCTCACCTTTCACACCACCAAGGAAATGGAAGCCACCATCAAAGGCTTTCTGGGAAGCGCCCCAGGTGCCAAAACCAGGGCAGTCCCTCTACATGGGGATGACCCCAGGCCTTTGCTGCCCGCAAACGTTGCAAAGCCCCAGCTCTCGGTCCTTGGTTGGCCTTCCTTCTCCAAACCCATGTTCTCCTTGGTTGATACCTGGCTGTGAACACCATCCGCAGGGTGACAGCCCCTGTGGTGGATAACACTGTGTCCCCATCCCCAAAAGACAGGCTTCAGGCCTAACCCCCAACACCTGTGAATGTGATCTTATTTGGAAAGAGGGTGTTGGCAGATGTAAACAAGATGAAGAGATGCAGGAATCCAGGCACTGCTTCAGTGACTGATGTCCTTAAAAGAGGGGAATGTGGACACAGAGACACAGACACGCAGAGAGAGAAGACAACCACAGGAAAACAGAGGCAGAACCTGGAGTGCGGTATCTGTAGGCCAAGGGACACCAAAGATGGCAGCAGTCACCAGAAGCTAAGAAGAGGCAAAGGACTGTTCCTTATAACCTTCAGGGGGAACAAGGCCTGGTCAATACCTTGTTTAGACTTCTAGCCTCCAGAACGCGGAGACAATAACTTTCTGCTGTTTCACGCCTCCCTAAGAAACAAAAACAGGTGCACGCTGGTAGCTCAGGTGCTTAGCCAGTGCCTGGGGTGCGGACCATGTAAAGCCCAAGGACTCCAGCTTGTGCGGGGCAGGTGGGGAAGACAACCGAAAACAAATAAGCAAATAATAAAAGTGTTTCTGTCTCCCTTCCTTAGAACTGTTTCTTTGGGGCACAGCCTTGCAGCTCAGGCAGCTGAGATCCTGGTGTGGGGACCTCATTCAGCCATAGGACCCAGGTTCAAGACCCAGGACCAGGGTGAAAAACCATAATGAACAACTAAATAAAGATGCTTCTTCCTCCTCTTCCTTCTTCCTTAAATGCTTCTTCATTCCCTGTGGAAGGACGGGAGGGAGGGAGGGAGGGAAGGAAATCCCATTGTATATCTTTGGCCTGTACGAGACTTGTATACACTCAGTGATGCACATGACATCTCCCCTTGTCTATTAAGGATCTCAAAGTAAACATGTCCGGACTTTCTCCCATTTCCCCCAGCTCAGTAAATGGCAAGGCCAGTCAGCCAGGAATTCAGACCAAAAAATCAGAAGTCATCCTTGATCTCTCTCTCATGGCGGCCCCCATGGAAGCATCCATCAGCAGTTTCCATCAGCAGTTTCCATCTGCTCTCCGCCTAAGCTGTTCCCTTCCCTTCTGCCAACCGCCAGCATGTTCTGAAAGGCAAGGACTTAGTCTTGTTCACTGCTCTCTCTCAGACCTGGAGCATAGTAAATCCTGTTAGACTGATGAATCAAATAAAAGCTTATTAGTTCAAACACGTCCCGGGTTGAGATTTCATAATCAGTAAAGCAGAGGGTACTATGAAAAGTAACAGTATAGCTGACAAGGAAACATTTTAACCACGTGGGATAAAAAGCTGTTTGCAGACAACCTGACTGCTCATCATGAATCATGTGTGGACTCATGGTCCCCAAGTCTCTCTTTGAAAAGACTTGGTTTACTCAGGGGTTATGCAAAGCCCTGGTCCTTCCTCAAAGCCTGGTTCAGTGTATCTCAGAGACAGACCCGGAGCTAATACCTTGCATTTCTTTCAGAGAAGATGCAGTGGCTACAAACAAACGTTTGCAGTGATCTCACTAGAAAGCATATCCTGTAAGGACTTGCAACTCGTATTTCCAGCCTTCACACAATGCATCCTGAAGCACTCCAGCCTGCCCACCTCGGGCAAGCATGTTGGAAGCTGTCATTGGTTTGCAAACAAGAGACACATTCCTGGTAGACAGCTTCCAACCGACCCTGTGAAACCTCACAGCACAGCCCTTCTTCCCAAAGAATTCAGGGCCCCAAAAGTGCCATTTCCCTCTCATATTGCTTCCTAAGATTCACCCCTTTGAAGTTCAACTCAACTCAGCAAACACTTTCTGAAGGCTGAGCTTGGGTCCACTGCAGTGTGTGTGCTCACCCATGAGATCTCTGCCCTCCAGAACCTTCTTCCACTGGGGGGATAATTACCTCTACTCTAGTCATTATATTGGGGTCCCATTGAAACAGGAGAACTCTAACAAGCGTTATAGTCGTGGAGACACAGTGCTGTGTGGGTGCAGGAAAAGGCTCAGGTCACTTCACAAAGAGGCGCGATGTCAGAGACAGAGGTGACTCGTGAAACCACCTGAGTCCACCAAGTTGACACCGAGCAAAAGCAGAAGGCAGGCTCATCCATGTGTGAGCGCTGGCTCACAGCCAAACATTACAAGGAAAACTTCAGGGTTTAAAGGAAAAACTCCTGTAACTAGAGCTCTGGTTCCTCGCCACCAAAACCACAAGAGTTGAGAAGGTTAAAACTCAGCCCATCATCCAAAAGCTTTGTCCCGCAGCCAAGGGGAGGCTGGGAGCCGATGAAAGGGTCCGATGGGCGGTCACCCCAGATGGTCAGAGTCAATCCTGTTATGAGTGACCATGACATCAACTCGCGGCCTACTGCCCAGTTCACCTTTCATCTCTTTATTCGTTTAGGAAAAAAAATAGAAATTTCTAAAGAGCCCGATTGTTCATGATAATCCCATGCTTACCCAGCTGGTGAATCTCAATAACGTAAATCATAAGGGATGCTCTGCCGTTACAATCCTCCGGAGCACCCAGGTGCCGCCTCCTCCCACCCCGCTTCACCCTGCAGGTCAGGAACAACTTCAGTGCAGGAGAGGGTTGGGGAGAGACCTTCCATGGGTGTGAGCCTCAGCTTCCTGCAGCCTCAGTGAGGAGGACCAGGTCCATGTCCATACCTTGAAGCTGTGCTTTCTGATGTAAATACAATTCTCAAAAAACAAGACTTGAAACAGTTTGCACCTGATAATTCTTTGTGGTGGGAGGCTGATCAGGTCTTAGTGCAGGTGGAATGCCATAGCCTGCATGACTGAGTCACAGAAATGTGACTCACGGTTCTGAGATCAGAGGAGCTTCCCACTGTCCTGGTGAGAGCCCTCCTCCTGATTCACAGACCCCACTTCATCGCTAGATCCTCACGCAGCAGAGGGAGAGAAAGCAAGTTCTGTGTCCCCTTGAAAAGGGCCCTATTTCCATCAAGAGAGATGAGTAATCACCTCCCAAAGGCCGCATCTCCACATACCATCACATTGATGGGGATTTCGGCATAACTTTGGGGTCCTTGATGCCTATTTTTGCTCACTAGATGTCAACCAGGTACCCCTTCCCAGTCTCAGCAATCAAAACCATGCAAAAAATCATAGTCCGTGTACATCCCAAGGACCCGGGTTCAAGAGTCAGGTTCAGAGGGAATGAGTATAAACAACTAAATAGATACACAATTAAAATGCTTCTTCCTCCTCTCTCTTCCTGCCAGCCTGCCTGCTCGCCTTCACTCCTGCCTGCACCTTTCCTTTAAAAAAGAAAGGAAGAAAATTCACATTTTTTTTTAAAAAGGAGCTTACTGACTGACAGAGAGAGAAAACTTTGATTTTGAGTCAGAAGAGGCGGCATCATCTGTACTAATAAATGTGCAACTTGCTTGCAGCTTTTGCCTGTGGGGGCCATGCTGACAGGCATAACGGGGATGCTGCTGACTCCTGGCCCTGAGGGTGGTGATGGGGTCCCACAGCCTCCAAAACCTGTGCTCACACACTCACTCTCACACTCACACACACTCCTGGAAGTCCTCAGGCAGCTGCTTGCATGTCCTTCTCAAGAGACCGAGTCTTCTTCCACAAAAGCTCAGCCCTGGGTCGGCCTCTGCGTCCCTGTCCTCTGAGGGCCGCCTGCAAGAGGCCTGCGGGGGGAGGGGGGGTTTTAGCTAAGGTCCTGGGGTACAGCTCACTGCCACCTCAGCTGCTTCAGGGGCCGTTAGGAGAGGAGAGGGAGCTAGAGGGAAAGAGGATCTGAAAAGGAAAACGAGAGGGAGTCACGAGACAGGCCAGGGAGGGCGTTGTGGACTCAGAGAGAAAGGCCCAGCCACGCTCTGGGTGGGGCGGCTGTCTTCCTGTCACTCCCGCCGTCGGGGGCCCTGGATGTCCCCCAACTGGTGCCTCCTCCAGAAGTGAGTACAGACCCTCACATGAGTACAGCAACACAAACAAAAGAAAGCAGGCATGTCCTTGTGGCTCAGGCGGCTCAGGCGGCTGAGACCCTGGTGTAGGGACAGCTTACAGGCCAAGGACCCGGGTTCAGGACCCGGGGCTGGAGTGAAAACCAAAAACGAACTAGATAAATGGAGAAGTTCTTTTCTCTTCTCCTTTCTTCCTTCCTCCCGCTCTTAAAAAATAATAAAGAAATGAAGTTATTAAAAAAAAAAAAAAAAGCGCATATATACAATGTGCGGTGGCCGCCAAGCCTGGGGTCCACCTCACACCCTGTCCTGCACCCGCGGCCCGGCCCTTCCACACCGTCCACGCTGACACCGCGGGGTGTCCCGCTCCTGAGACACCTCGGGGGGAGTCGCCCGGTGGCCCCCGCCCCTCGGATTCCTCCCCCTCACTCCTTCCCTGTTCTGATCCTTCTCGGCAGCTCGGCCCTGGCCTCGACCTCCCGGAACTGACCATCCACATGACGCTGGCTTCCGCCATGAGCTCTTGGGCCAGAGTAACACCCCGGGCTCTGCACGACCTGCCCGAAGCCCACGCCAGGGCCCCTCTGTCGCCACCACCCACCCCTCCCCGCCTCCTCTCGGCCCACCCGGCCCTCCACCCCATACCTCCGCCCTGAAGGCGGGGCAGGGCAGCAGCCCTCACCCTCCTCCCCGCCTCCCTCCGCCAGACGTCTCCCCGTGGTCCAGACGCTCCGCAACGATCAGCCGGGGGCCCCCAGATTCAAGCCCACGACAGTGAAATACGCCAGACTCACAGGACACACCCCCTGTGATCCACCGACAGGAGGTCCCGTGGTGGGGGCCAGGAGCTGGGCAGCGGGTGGAGAGAGGCTGTTTGTAGGGGCAGCAGTTCGGTCTGGCAAGACGAAGGTTCTGGAGCTGGGGGTGGGGAAACTGGACACTTAAAATGGCTAAAGTGGACCCTTTCATTGTCTACTTGACCAGATCTTTTCCATGCTATGTCAGACCAAACTGGAATCCCGCGCCTGCGTTTTAACAGCGTCCCTGGGCTTTAGGCATCCTCGTGAGGGCTGGGGACTGCCGCTGCTTCTGAGCTGTGTCACCTCACCGTCAGGGAGCCCAGAGTCCCGGAGTGCACGCGGCGGCTTCCTCACCCCCTCTTGCTCGGGTTACCTGAGATCAACAATAACGGGTGTGTCCTGTGTGGGGCTGAAGGGGTGGCCAGAGGGACAGCAGAGCAAACACCCAGAGGCCTCAGGAATCAGCAGCCAGGGGGGGACTGCTCGGAATCTCCTTCCATTGCCTCTGCTCTTTCTGGAATTCGGGAATCTCCCTCCACAGGAGGGGTGTTACCTTAGAGCACAAAGCATGGCCCCCTTATCTCTTCCCCACTATCCCTGTGGTTTCTCCCCAGGGCCTCTCCCCTCCCCCTCAGCTGCGGGTGTGGTCAGTGAACATTCCATTCTTCTCTGGGAGGCCAGGGGCTGGGAGCAGTGCCGCAGGCCCAAAGGAAAACAGACCCCCGGTCTGGCCAGGCTCTCCCTCGGCCCATTGCAATCATTTTCTAGATCTCAGGGGAGCCTGGTAGGAAAAGGGCCTTTTCTTTTCTTTTTTTTCTCCTTTTACTTTTTCCAATGTTCAGAAAAATGAAAGTGTCCACCCGTATAATAATGCCTCCTGGGCCTTTGGCAGACAGGTTTCACCCGTGCCAACAGTCACGATTACAAAGTTCTCCTGCTCAGCACTTGCTGTGATAGATCACTGGACAGTTTTTCTTTGAAAGGAAAGTGCAGGCAGGAATGAAGTCGAGCAGGCAGGCAGGAAGAGAGAGGAAGAAGCACCCACTTTATTTTTATTTAGATATTCACACTGGCTGCCCGACCCCAGACCCAGGACATGAACCGGGATCCCCAGGATGTACGTGGACCATACTCTTTTGGAGCTGACAGAACAAACCACGACTCCACCAGGACACACATGGACGGATTTTTAGTTGCTTTATTTTTTTTTTGAGAGATCCATTCTTGGCCCTAGCAGTTAGATCAATCGCCTCTGAAGGAGCGGGCCACATATCCCTGGGTTCCAGTCCCTGCTCTGGGAGGAAACAACCAGTGCAAGCAACTAAAAAAATTTTAATTAAATCAAGTGCTTCCTCCTCCTCTTCCATCCTGATTGCCTACTATTGCCACCATTCCTGCCTGTACCTTTCCTTAAAAAAAAAAAAAAAAAGCTCTTATTTGGAGAGTTTGGAATCTGTAAGGTGATAATGTGCTAGGAAATGAGGAAATTATCTACACCATTTTGTGAGGCCTTCATTTTTGTCTCAGGGGGCCAATAGGGTCACAAGTGACCACCTGTGATCACCCTTTTGTTAAGACACCTCCCTAAGAGCTGGTCACTCTGCAGAGGGCACTCTGGACAAACACCTCTGTCCCTCCAACCCAAGGCCTCCCACTCCCCTCTTCCTCTGAGCATGAAGCCAGAGCAGAAATCAAAGTTCCTTCTAGAACCGGCTCTCCAAGTGGGTGACCTAGGTCTGTGTGCAGTCTTGTCCTTTTACCTGTTTTGCTATGAAACTGTTCTTGAAATTATTCCAAAGTAGCTTCAGGGAATGTTCCTCTCTCGGCTGTGGCTGTCTTTCCCTTCAAAAAACTTACAGCAAACTTGGACCGTACCAGGAAGACAGGACCCAGGGGAGAGGAAGACAAGACTCTAGTTGAGGTGTGATTTTACCAGATTTGTAAAGGGGATCGCTCCACACACCCCGCCCAATGGAGCAGGAAGCCAGCAGGCAGGACTCAGGACGCCTTACCAACCCCCAGGGTAGCCCTCTGCTCCCCACTCTGCCCTGGGGAACCGGCTGGACCTGGAACCAGCTGCCCTGGCCCTGAGAGACCCACAGAACCCCATCCTTGCCAATCCAGCCTCCACTCCTTTCTAACCCCCTGAGCGACAGATACTTGAGGGGGTGGGAGAAAAAAAAAAGCCCAAAGGAGAGATGAAATGATGGTTTGACCGAGTTTGCTCCAGGTACAGCTTTCAGAGGCTAATCGAGCAAATCCAGGATTAGCAGAGAGCCTGGCCTTGCTCTCAGAGGTCCTGAACTCCAAAACCCTGACCCCTGTGCCCAGACAGATGCTGCCTGAGACCTCTGCTGCACGAGGGATTCTGCAGGCAATTAAAACATAAATTGCTCCGGAGTTGCCAACTTCCAATCCCACCAAGTCAGAAAGCATGGTGGGAGGAGCTCCTTGGTGACAAAGACAGTCACCCACAGGCCAGGCCACAGTGAACAATGTCCTCGACCTTCCCCCAGCCCCCAAAGGCAGGTCCGGGAGTAACTGAACTAGGATGTGGACAGCCAGCGGCCTTGCTGGGCTGAGCCTTCACTGTGAGGTGACCTGGAGCAGAGGGCAGTGTTACGGCTGAATTGTACCCCCACAAATGCACACGTAGATGTACTAACGTCTGGTACCCCAATAAGTAACTAAGCTAAAACAAGATCATTATAGTGGATGCCAGTCCACTGTAACTGGTATTCACACCAGAAGAGGAAAAGAAAGATGGTGGAGTAGTGGTTTGATCAGCTGCCTCTGCCGAAGTGCAGTCCACATACCTCACAATGACCCGGGTTCACACCCCAGGTTGGGGAGAATAATCAGGGTGTACAACTAAATAAAAAGAAAGAACATGATTCTGCCTGCCTGCCTGCCTGCTCTCAGCGACTCATTCCTGCTTCAACACCTCCCCTACCATCGCCTATTACCACCCCCTCCATCGCCACCACAAACCCTCCCAAACCACTACTTCTAGCAAGTCACCCTCAGTCCTTCAGTCATTTCCTTTCAGATCAAGTCTAAACCCTCTGCCCAGATGTTAAGACCTTTTATAATCTGTCCTCTTTCCACTGCCCCAGCATTTGCCCCCCCTGCTCCTCAAAAGTGCCCTCCGCTGGGCGAGGCCTGCCACGCCACTCTACCTCTGGGCCGTCGCTTGGCTTGTCGCCACCATGTACAGACAGACCAAGTCTCACCTCCTCTGATCAGCCTCACCTCACCGGATGTAATATGTAAGAGAAAGGACTTTGGAGCCAGTTAGTCTGGATTCAAATCCTGCCTTTGCCCTTAGCAGTTCTCTATGACTTTGCACCAAACGCTTCATTTTTCCTGAGATTCTTCCACTATAAATGAGTATTTAACTGCCCCTACTCCTGAGGGTTTCTGCGAGGATTAAGTCACATAAAGCACTTGTGTGTGCCTGAGACATGGAAAGCCCTCAATAAGGGCAAGTTCTTATTTTATTATTACCTACCCTTTCCAGCCTTCTCCAACACTCTTTTCCCCTTACATGTAGCAAAGACCAAAGCACTCAAGCTCTTCATCATAGTTGCTCTTATTCTGTTTGCAGCAGTTTCACGTGGAGCAAAGAAGAACAGGAGCACCATGTCTGCCATCAGATTATCGAGAAGCCATAGCTTCTCCGTCAACATAAAACATTCCTGCTTTTAAGCAGGAGAACTTGCCCTTTCAGCATTTAACCATAAGAGACCCAGGAGCAAAAAAGATGTCAAAATACCCACAAAATGACCTGAAATGCACCCTCCCTGTGCATGTGAAGATGACAAAGATGACATTTGGAGAGAGAGGGCTTTAGAGGTTTTTGAAGAGAGAAAGGGAGGAAAAGAAAGCTACTTTTATTTATTTGTTTGTTTTGATCGTTCCTCCAATCCCAGGTCTCCAGAGTTTAGCAAAAACCAATCCTTGGACACTTGCAATAGAACTGAGGTCACCAATAGGGAATGGGGGGATGGGAAGGACGGGGGCAAATGGTGGCGGAGCCCCCTGGACAGTGGTGAAGAACACTCGGTGATGTGGTGGAGGGCAGGTGTGCTGACATCTATGAGGAATGGGGAACCACACATATGCTTTTATTCTAACATGTAAAGCAAAGGTTCTGCAATGAAACAGTAAAAAAAGTTTTTTAAAAATGTCATGCGGGGACCCGGAGGCCCTGAGGAGACCCCCACCGAGCCCAGCTTGAGGACTACCGCACAGGACACAGGTGTCCAAGGGCTGCTTATTTTAGGACAAATCCTTCAGCAACCAGAGGCATTTGCAGGAGCTACTAAGGCTTAAAAGCAGTTGCAAATGCTGATCAACCAGTTTCATTTGGTCTGGAAGCGCCTGGGGCCAGTGGACAGCCCTGGAGCTGTGATGGGGACATGACATGCACACAGGTTCCTAAGTCGGGGTCTCGAAGCGCCACTCCTTCAGCGATGTGAATGGAGCTTCCTCTACATCCACAGGCCCTGAGAACAGAACAGTAGACCAACCAAAACCCCAGACAGAAATGTTTAAGAATAAAATAACAAGCAGACTCTGGTGGAGTGGTGGTTGGGTCACCTCTGGCCAAGCACTGTCCGCGTGCATCCCAAGGACCCAGGTGCATGCACCAAGATGACCAACTGAACAAAATAAATGCTTCTTCCTCCTCTTTCTTCCTGCCTACTTGCCTTCATTCCTGACTGCACCTTTCCTTTAAAATAATAATAATGATATTTTGTAAAGTGTAAACCCTGACAGCATGAAGTTTATGTTCTAGGGAGGAAAAAGAAAATGAACAGACAGGATTGTCCATGTCCCAGAATCCCAAGTCACTGGGCAAAGGGCAGGCGGGGCCCAAGGCCAGGGGCAGTGCCTTGACTTTGTGCAAGCTGTCAGGGATGGTCTCCTGGGAAGTGACACTGAGGACAGAGATTCTGTCACCGAGAACATTCCGGGCACAATTCACAGCAAGTCAGGAGCCCTGAGGTGGAGGAGCGAGGTTCAGAGGAAGGAGGAGCGAAGGTCAGAGAAGCCATGGGGACCGATGGATCTTTACGAGGACTTGGGATGAGCAGTCATGAGTGAGGCTGTGGGTGAGGAGTGACATCACTTGACTAACGTTGTAAAAGGGTCAAACCTATCACTGTGCTGAGAAGAGACCAGAGAGTGACCACGGCAGACACAGGGAGACCATGAGAATCAGGTGCTGTCCTCCAGAGGAGAGGCTCAGGGGCCTCAGGAGCGATGGCGACAATGGACTCTGAGAATCTGAATAGGGAAGATGGCGCCACTGCAAATGACTAATGGCCTAAAATGGAAGGAAAATTGACCAACATTCCAGCCTGCACCTGAGGGGAGAGTTGACATGAATGGAGATCAAGTCTGGGGGAAGCACTGGAGGGAGAAGGAAGGTAAAGAGACAACTTTCTACCTGGTGCTCGAGCTGTGCTTGACTTATAAAGTCAACGCTGTATAAGAGACGGGCCAGATGTTCCCGGGCTTCCACTTCTGGGAATACACCCAAAGCACTGACAGCAGGGTCTCATATGAAACTGGACTCCAAACTTCAGAAGCAGTATTCACAAGAGCCAATAATGGAAACAGCCCAAATGTCCTTCGCAGAATAGAGAAACAAAATATGATGCGCACACACCCAACGAAATACCTGTCAGCCTTTAAAAGGAAGGAAACGCAGCAAAATGGTGGACCCTCCAGGACATGACGCTAAGTGGGATGAACCAGCTACAAAAGGACAAACAGGGAACGCTTCCACCTGTAAGCAGTCCCCAAGGTGGTTAAATGCATAGATGCAGGAGGCAGAAGGGTGGCTGCCAGCATCTGGCGACAGAGGGGGGACTTGGTATTTAATTGGGACAAAGTTTCTGTTTAAGATGAAAATGTTCCAGAGAGATGGATACTGGTGATGGCTACACGAAGGGTGAATGTGCTTAATGCCACTAAACTATGCAATGAAAGATAGTTACGTTGGTAGATTTTATGGTATGTATATTTTACAATTTTTAAAAAATAAGTGGAAGCAATGGAACACTACACAGCGTTGAAAAGTGATGAAACCCTGTCATGTGACTTGACAGGGATGGATCTAGAGGGGATGAGGCTAAGTGACATAAGTCTAAAGAAGAAAGATAGAGACCAGATGACCTCACTCATAGGTGGAATGTGAACAGACAAAACAAAGGAAAGGATGAAACAAAACCAACCCTTGGACACTTGCAACAGAACTGAGGTCACCAATAGGGAATGGAGGGGACAGGGGTGGGGTGGGAAACAGGGCGGAGCCCACCAGACACTGGGGAAGAACACTGGGGGAGGGCAGGGTGTGTTGACATCTATCTGAGGAATGGGGAACCTCTACATATGAGTTTATTTTAAAGTGTTGGATAAGTTACTACAATTCAAAACATGGAAAAGAATAATAAAATAAAAAGGCAATAAGCGGAGGTCTCACTGGCTACTCCACCCTCAAGGGCCCTATAAGGCTTCGGGGAGTTACAAATACAAATGCCAGTGAAAAACTGTCTAGCGTTCCCCACAGCTGGCCGTGGGCACGGGAAGGGCTACGTCCACTCCATCTCGAAGGCTTCAGCACGGGAGAGGGAGTGGGGGTGGGCAGGTGGGGTCAGAAGCCTAGTCCAGGCAGAAAAGAACAAGATGAAAGGGGGATGCACTGGGAAAGGTGGTGGAGAAGCCAAATGAGCAAAGGGGACCCCGGGGACCACAGTGGTGGGGAAGGTCTGATGAATCAAGAGCAGGACCGCTGTGCAGCTGTAAAGGGGAGAGAATGAAATTAGCTGGCATTTACTGAACACTCACTACGTGTCCAGCACAGCCCGAAGCACCGTTTGGAAAGCAGCCTCCACGGAAGGGAAGGGCTCTTTTCAGCCTCAGTTTGCAAATGAGGAACTTGACCAAGGTCAGAGGAGCAGACACTGGATTTGAACCCAGCCAGCCTGGTTGCGAGAGGGGCCCTGAACCACAAGGCCACACAGTCTCAATGCCAGACAGAGCGGCCCCTCCAGTGTGGCTTTCAGGGCTGACAGCTGCAGCTCCACCTTCACAGCCGGCATCCTTCCAAACCTGCGGAGAAGGAGGACGCCATGTGACCAGGGCAAGGCCTGGATTCAGAAGCTCTGGGCGGGTCTGAAGTTCCAGGTCTTATCTCAAAACTCAGCCAAGAGTCTCTGATCAGGCTGTGATAGAATACCTAGCCGCCAAAAGGAGTGTCACACCAGCTGACAGCAGTGTTGCTGGGAGAGAACCAGGGTCTGCGCCGTTAAATGGGTGTTCAAATAGCAAAGAGAGCAGCAGAGTCTCGAGGCATGGATTTGGAGAGAGCTGGAGGCTAACGGGTAGGGTTAGGAAAGGTTTCCTTCCTGGCATTCTGCTGAAGAAATGTTTACAGGTCACTCTGGCTTCTAAATCCCTGAAAGTAAGGGACGTGCAGGTTGGTTTCTAAGGAAACATCTACCATCAACCAAAAAAGCCTCCGCAGACAAGGCCCTGGCAAGGATAACTGTCATCTTTGTCCTGAAGTGTAGACCAAGGCACGTGATGATGAAAAGCAAGAGCAAGTTCCTCTGAGCTCTGCAGCCTGTCTCTGAGCCCCTGTTCCCAGTTGCTTTTCTTCTGCCTCCCTCCAGCTGGCTCCCATGGTGCTCAAGACCTGCGCACAGAACAAGCAGACGGGAGCATCCGCTGGAGAGCAAGTTTTAAGTGGAAAGATGAGAGCCTTCTCCCTTTAAATCCCAAGACACTGGGCACACCCTGATGGAGCCTTCTCCCTTTAAATCCCAAGACACTGGGCACACCCCGATGGAGCAGTAGTTTTGCCTGCCACCTTTGACCAGCGCAATCCACACACATTCAAGGAGCTGGGTTCTCGTCCTGGGGCCAGGGGAACAATCAAGATGAAGAACCAAATAAAGCAAACAAAGTGCTTCCTCCTCCTCTCTCTCCCTGCCTGCTTCTGCTCACCTTCCTTCCTGCCTGTACCTTTCCTTTGAAAAAAATAAAATAGAATACAATAAAATAAAAATCCCAAGACAGTTAAGAACTGAAGAGCATCATGCAAGAAAAAAATGTTGTGTAACAGATTGCTACTCTGCCCTGGGAAGAAATGAAACCCTGTCATGTGAATCAACATGGAGGGATATAGAAGGGATGATGCTCAGGAAAACAAGTCAAAAGAAGAAAGATAGAGACCAGATGACCTCACTCACAGGTGGAATGTGAACAGACAAAACAAAGGAACAGTTGAAACAAAACCAGCCCTTGGACACTTGCAATAGAACTGAGTTTTCAACAGGGAATGGGACAGGGGTGTGGGGTGGGCATGTGCGGGGCAGAGCCCCCTAGATGATGGGGAAGAGCACTCGGTGATGGGGTGGAGGGCAGGGTGTGCTGACATATATCTGAGGAATGGGGCAGCTGCTCATGGGGAACCTACACATATGAGTTTATTTTAATGTTTAAAATCAGTTACCACCATAAAAAAAAAAAATGTTTTTAAAAGAAAGAAAAGTGTTGCGTTGGGAAGGCAAGACTTGTGAGAAGCTAGGATCTGCTCCCACAGGGCAAGACAGGGGCCTCCAGCCACATACCAGCCAGGAAGCTGCCAGCCACCCTGTCACCAAGCGCACCACGCAGGGGACCTTCCGCGTCTCCGGAGGTGACCTTTAGTGGAAGTTCTGTACCCGGCAGCCGACACAGGGTGCCAGGCACCCCGAGAGCAAAGGCAAGGGCACTTGGCCCAGATCTGGGGGCTCAGGCAGGCCTGGTAGTGGGACGTGGCCAGAAAGGCTCAGAAACTCATGGCAGAGGTGGGGGGAGACTGTGGTGCACACTGAACTCAGGCATCAGCATCAGGACATGGGCGCCTGCGGATACCTCCTCATGGCTGGAGGGGAAGGAAGGAAGTGGTGGGTCCCAAGATGGGGCAGGGAGCAGGGTCAGGGCGGCCCTGGAGCCCTAAACTGAGGATGTGAACTTCACCCTGAAAGCCAGGAGGAGACACTGAAGAATTTTAAGTGGAGGAGTAACATGATCTGGTTTTTATTTTAGACCAGCCACTCCTTCGAGTTCTCTCCACCCATGGAAGAAAAGATCTAGAAGGCGCCTGTAGTGAGTAATGAAAACCCACAATGTCAGAGTGTGGAGGAGGCGGGTGGCTGGGTAAGCAGAGTGGGTCAGAGGCAGAGAAAAGAGGGGGCCAGGCAGGGCATCGGGAGGTGCAGGCCTGGAGTCCAGAGAGAGCTGTCTTGGGAAATGGGGGACCCCAAGAGATCGTCAGAGGGAGTCCAGAGTGAGAAGAATTAAAACCCCAGTGCGCCGGGGGAGCAGCGATTGCTCCTTGCTCTGTCCCGTCCAGCCAGCGCATCCACATGCATCCCCAGGGGTTGGCATGGAGGGGGTGGGGGCGGGGGGCAGCCAAGATGAACTACATAAAAAATTAAAATGAGTGCTTCTTCCTCCTCTCTCTTCCTGCCTGTCTTTGCTCGCCTTCCCTCCTGTCTGCACCTCTCCTTCAAAAAAGAAAAAGAAAGACCTCAGGGCAGAGGCCCAGCTTCCTATGACGCTGCAGAAAGAGAAGAATTCAGGAGGGTCTGGGGAGGGAGAGTAAAGGCATCCAGGAGGGAGAGGGCAGGGGACCGAGGGCCCAGTGCCTGCCCCAGGCAGAATAAGCGACCAACAGGAGCCATGTGAGTGGAGGGGAAGCCAGGTGGCAGAGGGTGGGGCACGGGAGTGACTGAAAATGGGGACCCAAGTTGGCTACACCATAGCAACGCTGATCCTGGGCTAGTTCCCAGCAGGAAAGGCTCGCAGACCCTCCCTTTCATACTGGTTTTGCAGAAGCGATTGAGCTTAACAATGACCAGAACCCCTGGTCTGAAAGAAGCACTGGTTTGAAGGGGAACAGGGGCCAGTGCAGGCTTCTCCAGGACTCGGGTGACACAGTCTTATCCTGAAGTTCTCGAAGATCATGGCCAGAAAAACCTAACAGAGCTCGGCAGGTGCGCTAGATCTCTGCAGCCAGAGCCTAGAACCCTGGAAGCTTCCTCTGCCGGCCCCAAATGCCCTGCCCTCCACGTCCTCACCCCCAAGCCTTTGAAAGCTTGTTCTGACCCGGGTCAGGTAGACAGATTTGAGAGCTGTGCCTCCTGTCTTCTTGCTGGTTGAACTCACAATAAACCCTGTTCCCTAAAAGTGGGGGTCATACCATTGGCTTGCTGCACATCAGGCAGCGGGTCCTTACCAGGTAACCACAGCACCAGAGGGGCTGAGCTGAGCGAAACATGAGGGCATTTATTTGGCAAAGGAGACTCCAGGACAGTTAGGGTGCTGGGGAGGGGGGTCGTGGCTGGAGGTGAGGAAGGGGAAGCAGAGGGCCCTGGAGGCACTGGGCTCAGGAGCCAAGTCACCTCATGGTGCTGCAGTCGGGGCAGAAGGTTCAAAGGTTTGGGGGCAGCAGGCACACTGCGACTCCCCGAAGTGACAGGGCTCTGGTGAAAAGACTGAAGATTTCACCATTTCAAGAGAAGCAATACATTCTGTATTTTCTGTGAAATCTCCTGATTTTTTAACTGCAACTACCTAAAAACAAAACCATTTTCATTGTTCTGCAGCCCAAAGCATGGCCCTAACCCCAGGCTTGGCCCACAGCCCCAGTGAGCGCCTCTGGTCCCGGTTCCCACACCCCACAGTTACTCCTTCCTCTGTCTCACCTCCATGTGGGCATCTCCCCTCCCGGAAGCCTGAGAAAGCACTTCCTTTGCAGGATCAAAAATGCTCTTCCTTCCCAAACTCTGGTCATCTTCAGCTAGAAGTGGACACTAACCCTTCAATTCGAAGTCCCTGCTCTCTGCCCCACCCTGAAGTCCAAATTTAATCAGGACTACCCTACAAGCAGGTAAAGGTCCCATCGCAGTCCTACGTACAAAGAACCCCTTCTGCGGAAGTGAATAGCTCTTCTGGAGTAAGTGTATTGTCTAAGGACTTTTCACAAAGCTGAAAGAGGAGGAGGACTTGAATTTTTACGTAAGGAAAGGACTGGGATCCTGAGTGTGACATCGATGGCCCAGGCAGGTCTGGTCTCCTGCACACGCTCCCATGAGCCTTACCTCTGACGAAGGGTATCATTATCACAAGACATCATTGTCTCAGTCCCCAACACTGTCTCTCACCTGCATGTGGGAGAGAGGATGACACTGCCCAGGCCTGGCTTCCTCGGGTTTATTCTGGTCTGTGCCTTCCAGCGCGGACAACTGCGGTGTGTTCTGACAACGAGGACAAGCATTAGTACCAGGTCACTCATCCCATCCTCCCGTCAGTTAACATTTCTCATGCTCCTATTAAGGCCACATTAAAAACCCAGAGCCCCCGCCTGACCCACCACAGTCAAGCTCAGCCCACATCACCCAGGTGGAAGCTCTGCCTCGAGAAGAGATAACTTAGTTGTAAGAAGGGATGAGCCGAAAGGCAGCGCTCTCTGTAAGTCCAGGGAAATCAGACAAAGGGGACAATGCCCTCTCGGGTTCATCAACACGGCAGGCCCAGTCCCTGACCTTGAGGACTCTGCAGTGACAATAGGGAAGAGATAAGGTGCAACTCAACACTGAGGAACAACCTGCTGTCAGAGAAGGTGTGCAGTCAGGAGGGAAGTTGAGTGACTGTCCTCCAAGCATCAATTCCCTGGTGCTCACCCAGCTGGATGCCTGGGGAAAGGATTCTAATCAGTAGTCTGATCACCACGGGGAGCTGCCCAAGACTTAGATGGGAGACCTCCAATCCAAGTTCGTCACCATCTGGGCTGGGGACATCAGGGACAAAAACCCACATGGCCATGGAATTCAACACGGAAACCAGTTCACGGAGAACATGGCGGCTGCCAATAAGTTCAAGGCGCTGTTCTTTTCACATGATTGCTCAAGTTGGAACACTCTCCCAAGAAATTATTCTTTCTCAAGAGAAAGTAACTTGGAGGTTGATGAATGGAGTGAGTCTGGACCCACCCCTTTACATTGGTGGGTTTTCTTATCCATGCAGCCATCTCACAGATGGACATTCTTTTTCCCTGTGCCAAGCCTTCAGAAGGAGGTTGAGGCCACTTCAATGTTTCTCCATCACAAACAATAAGCAAATCCCTCATTAGACTTTCCTAAAGGCTGGGACCATGATTATTTGTCTTTGTGTCTCAGTAGCGATGAGCCCAGTGTTCCAAGCGCGTAGGTAGATGGAGAAGGAAGGGATATTCTTTCAACTATATGACACTTTTATTTCCTTGACAACCAGTGGCATGAAATTCACAAGGCTCTCTGAAACCACATTAGATTAATCCCATCTCACTGTTCTTCTTACTACACACTTTTCCAAAAGTTCTGATAGATTCATGGAAATGAATTCTTTAGCAGGCAACACTCTTGCCTTTTCCAGAAAGGGCTTGGTTGAGTAAGCATTCAATGACTCTTCCTTCTATTTCAGTCTGTTCAGGTTTCAATTATAAAATGCAACTCAGAAGAAGCCCAAATAACCACAGAAGAAAGGAATGTTTTGTTTCGCTCTCAGAAACAATCAAACGCTAATGACAAACACACCAACATGCAATGTGCCAAACACTGGTTTAACTTGTGTTGTTAACGCCTCACAGCAACTCTGAAGATGGTTGCTTTGATTATTCCATTTTAGACCAAAGAAAAAGGAGCCCAGAAAACTTAAGTAACTTGCCCAAGACCGCTGGGCTAGGAAGTAGTCAACCTGGGATTTGAATGCAGGCCATCTGGCTCAGGAACCCACACTCAAAGTCGTTAAACCATCCATTCCTGTTTTGCAGCATGTATTAAAACACATGAAAAAGAAGAAAAAGCCCAAGGCAAAATCATCAGAATATCCAAAATAAGAAGTCATGGTAGAAAGGATTGTTCTTAGCTAAATATATGGATTGCCCCATAGTGTCCCATTGGTATAGCTTGGGACAAACCCAGAGTGCTTCAGAAATAACAGAGTAATATTATTAAACCCAGCAAAACATAGATTGCATAGTAGCATAAAGGGGTAGGAAATAAATTTAGTTTCAATTCATTTTAGAAAATTAAGACACCCCCTTTCCCCAGGGCTCCAACAGCCAAGGTGCAGGCCATGAAACTATGCACCCGGGTTTGAGACAGGGGCCGGAGTTGGGGGTAAAACAAAAAGAAGGAAAATAGAAACAAGGAAATATCCAGCAAATGGTTTTCTCATATAAATACAAAATTAATCAGCTACAAATAACAACATGAATCTGAAACCATCAAAACAAGTCACACAGCCTTGAAATCCTAAGCTTCCTCTAAAGACATACACCTACTGTTAAAATACAGCTATATTGGCTGGTAGTTCCAAGTCAATCACCAGAGATCAATATTAAGCACTATGTGATTCTAAATGGCTATTTCATTAGTAACAAGCAGACCTAGAGAAGACTCTCAGGCCATGTTAGGCTGAATACAAAGGTTGAGAAGAACAGAGGAAAGAAGAAAGGACAGCGAAGTTGGGGCCTGGAAGAGAAATCGCCATGACGTGAGCCGGTGTGAAAAGTAAAAGTGCTCTCAAGCTTCTCCTTGGATAAGCATTTCTCTGTGGGAAACATACTAGGTGATGTGTCAGCTTGGAAGGGACACAAACCAGGTCCAGCATGGCTTCTGATGCACCAGAAGATGGGCTTGGGATGATCACAACCAAGTCAAAGAGAATGAACAACTTATGGGGACATTCTGAGCTGATCACGGTTGGAACCCAGAGGCCAGGAGTACAGCCATAGCTCGGACAACTGGCATCGGCATTCCAGGACACGGCCACTGTGTGGCAGGAAAGGACGTGGCGGAAGGGTGGGCTGGAGTCAGTGGAGAGAAGCGTGGATAAGGAAGGAAAAGGGGACCTCACACCCTGAGGCCCTCCAAGAGTTCAGACTCTCAGGTTTTACATCCAAAAATCCTGATGAAAAGAATTGAGAAAATGAATACAAAACTGTTCCTCTCCAAAAGGGTAGAGACGGGATTGCTCACCCCATGTAGTTGCAAGTCACAGGACACGTAACAGTTAAAAAGTATGATCACTACACAGGGATTACGGTACTAATGTGACTCATTCACAATTTCCTGTCCAAGAAGATTGAACCGAAATTTTTATTCCAATGAGATCATGTTTCTTAAGCAACACAAACAGAATCAATAAAAATCAATAAGGGTTTGGAGAAAGGAGGACATTTCATGCCCAGAAGTGGGAATCTACAGGGATACAGCCTTTTGGAGTAGTCAGGACATTGTTAAATGTGACGCGCCCTGGTGGAGTAGCAGTTAGGTCAGCTGCCTCCAAAGAAGCAAAGACCACCACGTACATCTCAAAGATGTGGGTTCTCTTCCCCGGTCTGGGGAAGGAAACAATCAATGTGAACAACTAAATAAAATGAAGTGTTTCCTCCTCCTCTCTCTTCCTGTCTGCCTGCCCACTCACCTTCATTTCTGCTGCACTTTTCTTTAAAAAAAACGTGTTAAGTATTCATGCTCCTTCAGCAGCCAATTCCATCTCAAAGTATCCAAGTGAAATGCATGGATGTGGGAAGCGTATGGATGTTTACAGACACTGGACGTGACTCAAAGGTCTGTCAGTACAGGAATCATTAAATGGACAACACTCATCTAGGTTACACGCTATTTCCCAACCATGGAAAAGAATCGTCGTTCTGCGTTCACCTGCACATAACATTTCTAACATATTGTGAACGGGGAAAAGGAAATTGAAAAGCAATACGATACAATCTTATTTACAACTTCTTTCAACCCATCAAATTAAGTATCTGTGTCACTCCACACCTATATTCAAATGCATAAGCAAAGCTACAGGATTTGTGGCAAGATGATGGCAGAGGTTAGTGCTAAGGAGGAGCAGGCAGTTGGGTTGGGGTCAAGGGACACGTCCCTGATGATCTGACCTTTTTGTAAAAATGAATTGCTATGTAAGAGAATGAAAAATGAAATCTTTGGAAATGTTAGTCCTCAAAATACCTGCCTGCCCAATGGAGTGTCCATTGAAGCTGAAAGTATTTTACCAGCATTGATTAGTCCTGCAAAAAGAGGTTCAGGCAACAAATATTCCTGGAGCCCATACTCGGACCAGGCGCTGTTCTAGACTCGGGGGACAGATCAAGCACCCTGCCTTCCTAGAGTCTATACTCGTGGCGCTCTGGCATCACGCCCTCTGGGGGTCCCTGGGAGAGAGGGATGAGTTGACAAAATGTCTGGAGGCAGAGATCTGACATCGATGGGCACGCGTCATCTTTTCCGGGCCAGGGAAAGAGGAAACATCAGGAATGGCTGAGGGCTTTATTGCAGACCCAAGCACCCAGATGGCCCCTCACTACAGACCCTGGGTCTGTTCCCTCCAGCTGCACAGCTCAGGGTATCCGGAGCTAGGCGGCCCCGGAACCACTCCCCGGCCTCGTGGAGAGATTGAGAGCCAATGCTGACAGGGTTGGAAAAGGGTTAGACCAAGCTCCAGTCTGGCTTAGGGACTCCTGGCTCCTCTGGGCTACCCACCAGAGATCCCTTCCTGCACGAGGCCACTGAGACGCTGCTGGCTGAGAGCCGACGGGCGGGAGGACAGGATAGATGGACAAAGGACACCAGCGAGTGGAAGGAAGTGGGAGTAGAGGAGAAAGGAGCCCACAGTGGCGGGAACAGGGCTCCACCATGGCTGGACAGAGGGAGAGCAGCTCCCTTCACGCCAAAGCAACGGTCAACAGCCCTGACTGTGTCAGAAAGCTGGGTCTCCTCTGTCCCCCGCGCCAGGCCGCCTGGCTTCCTGGCCAAGCTGAATGGAATAGGACGAGGGTAGGCGAAATGACTCCAGAGAGGCCTCGCATGAAAACGTGGAACTGCGTCTAAACATCTCGGGTGATCATTTTGCACAGCTGCATGCAGCCAGTCTTTCTGGGGGACACCTAAAATGACCACGAGTTCTATGTCATGGAATTGGAAGAAGTGTAACTGGATGTGTGGTTGACTCAAAAGATTAAACATGGAGTTTAATTGTCTCGCTACAGAATTTAAAAAGAGGCAGTTAAGGGAAGTTGGCATCCCAACCTACATTTACAGAAAGGAAAGGGGTGCAGTAAACACACAGGCATGACATTGCAGGTGCTGTTGACAAGCCCATAAGGGAGAGATGGCGGGTAAGGGTGGTCTTTCCTGAGGCCTTTTAATCACACCTGATAGGCACGGGCCGCCCCACCTGGGTCCGGCCCAGCCAGCTTCCCTGCCACCCCAGCTCACGCGGTGAGAGGCTGAGGTGTCTGATTGGCCCGAAGAGTCATGTTTGCTGGGGAAGACAGGCTTGATTAAAGATCAGGGTCAGGTTTGAACGCGTTGCTCCCAAACCTACGTGCTGTCCCTCAGAAGGCTGACGGTGAGACACGCAGGGCGTGGTGTGCTGCTCGGTGTGGCTCCGATGAGTTAGAAAACCCAAGGGGGCTGGGGAGTCCCCTTGCCCATGCTGGAAACCAAGCTAATGAACCACCTCTGCGTGGAGACACTTCCAGCTCTAAAAGAGCTAAGTCACGTGGGTGTCGCGTGTGGCATGGCAGCACTGCTGAATAATGTCAAGCAGGCTTGAAAGGTGTCAGGAGAGTATATCTGTCTGGGAGTTTGTTTTTGTTTGGTTTTTTGAAGGACAGATGCAGGCAGGCAGGAAGAGAGAGGAGGAGAAAGCACTTTATTCTATTTAGTTGTTTATCAGGTTGTTTCCACCTGCTCCGGGACACAAACCTGGGGCCCCGGGGATGAAGGTGGACTGCACCTACCCCCGATCCACCAGGATGCACCCAGGAGACTGTATCTGAAAAGTGAACTTTGTTGGCGCGCCCCGGTGGAGCAGAGGTTAGGTCAGTCTTCTCCAAAGACTCAGCCGCCTACCCCTGGGTTCAAGTCCCAGGTCCGGGAGGGAAGCAACCAGTGTGAACCACTAACTGAAAGTTAAATAAACTCTTCTTCCTCCTCTGTCTTCCTGCCTACTCTCTTCATTCCTGCCTGCACCTCTCCTTTCAAAAACAAAGTTAACTTCGCAGTGATGAAGTCATTACAGGAACAGTGATCGTGTCACAACGTGCACAAATACAAACCATTTTATTATACACCTGAAACTATTAGCATGCACTTATCAATTATACCTCAATAAAAATGTTAGTAACAGAAAAGAAGCTCCTGCACTCCATTTCTTTTCCACTTAAACTCAGAGAATCAGCAGGGAGATTCCCAGCCCAGCCCTTCTGTGAGGCTCTTCCAACCTCCAGGTCTTGTTCACATGTTACCTGGGTCCCTGAGATTTGACACGTCTGTGTTGGGTTGGGAATGGGGTTTCTCTCTGACCATCAGTCATGACATTTCTCAAACACACTGCATCACTTTAAAGCATGATTCTGGGTGTGCCTGATGGCATAGTGGTTGGGTCAATCGCCTCCACAGGAGCACGGGCCGCATACCCCTGGGTTCAAGTGTGTGGGGGGGGGGAGTCAGGGGAGAAACAACCAGTGTGAACAACTCAATAAAAATAAAATAAAATGCTTCTAAAATGTTTCTTCCTCCTCTCTTGCTGCCTGCCTACTCGCCTTCATTCCTGCCTGCACGTTCCCTTTAAAAACAAAACAAAACAACAAAACCATGATTCTGGTGCATTCTGCTGTTGGCTCAGGCAGGGCTGGTATCTGGGGCACAGACACATGGAGCCCAGAGACCCAGGTTCATGGCCTGGGGCAGGAGGGAGCGGCAGGAGCCTGGAGTGACCAGAAATGAGCAAGTAAATAAAAATGCTCCTAAAACACAGACACCCCACAGGCACCATGAGTCTTCCCCACTCCCTTAGGAGATATCTAATCTCCGTGCCACTAAATCTGCTTTCTAAAAGGGCTCTGCCCAAACCTCAGAAAGATAAGTGCATTTACCCAACCCCAGGTGGCTTTCCTCAAAGGCGGCTTGGGAAGGCTGTGAAAGGCGTGCAGGTAAGGGCTGTCCTGCCCCACAGGTGTCCTCCTGCCCTCACAGCACAGCTTCCCCGCAACAGGCACGAGGCCTCTGTCTCATTGCGCAGTGGCCTGTGCTGGTGACAGGGCCACCATCATGCGTCCCTCAAGTTCAAACTGGAGAACAGCAGGGCAGGTGGGGGCAGGGGACAGGTAGTTGCCACAGAGCGATAACCAGCTCACCTGTTCCAGGTGGCAAGCAAGTCTCCATATCCTGGCTGGGTCTCTAGGACAGGAGGGAGGGAGGGAGGGAGAGAGGAGACAGAAAAGGAGGGGTGACAGATGAAGTTGCTCTCTTGTATTCTTTGAATAAAACAAAGCCTGATGGGAGCACTCAGTATCTCATCAGGAAGGCGCAATGTTCTCATTAATAAAAACAAAAATAGGTGTGCTCTGGTGGAGCAGTTTGGGTGCTGTTCAGAAACATCCCGGGGTTCCTGAGGCCCGTGGGAGCAACCAAGATGAACAACTAATACGTAGAATAAATAAAAACATGTCTTCCTCCTCTCTCCCACTGCCTGCCTGCCTCTAGTCACCTTCATTCCTGCCTGCAGCTGTCCTTTAAAAGAATAAAATATTTTTACAATGAAAAACTTTTTAAAACCCTTCGGGAACAGAATAAGCAAAAGGCATACTTTTCAGACTATGTAGCAGCAAGTGATATTTGCAATGGAACAGATGGAACAGATTTGCAGTGCCGCCTCCTGTCCCCTTCCCCAGCTTTTATGCTGCGATTGTAGTAGAGGCCACGTGAATCGCCCTTCATCTCCAGCAAACCCTGCAGGCCTCTTCCCAGTCGGCACCCACTCTGCCATCACCTCTGCCCTTTCTTGGACTTCAGCTCTTCACCCTGGGCGTCTCCAAGCCTTTGCTGCCCTCCTTTCTCACCTCTGCGTGGCGGTCCCCAGTGCTGGAACAGACTGCCCATCCTTGGATGGCATTAAATCAGACTCATCAACAACTCAAGGAGAGCTGCTATTTTCGAGCGTCTGCAAGAACGTCTTAGGGTGCCATTCATCGGAATCCATTCCTATGTGTGCTTTGTTTTGATTATTGGGTTAGGTTTGGCTTTACCCAGAGTATAGGCTGGCGCCTCAGAGAGCCAGGGAAAGACAGTACAAGACAGGAGGAAAACTGGAGCTGGCCCTGATCAAGAGGAGGGCAGTGGGGTGATACAGTCAGAATAGGGCTCGGTCCTGCCAGTGGGGAATCAGGGAAGAGGACTTTCAGGAGGAAATGGCCCCATGGCTGAAATGCAAAGGAGGAAGAGAAGGCTGCTGGTAAGTCAGGGCCCTGGAGAGAGCTGGCCAGAGCAGAGTGTGGCTGGATGGGGCCAGCTGGAGGCTGCAGAGGCTGACAAAGGCCAGAGCCAGAAGCTGGGGTGGAGAGAGTGAGTCAAAGCCCACAAACACGAAACCACCCAACACCAGGGGTCCCATCCATGCTGGAGCAGAGCAAGCGAGAGACGCGCCCCACTCCCCGTATGTTTTCCTGCAGTGATTTCTGCCACCAGCAAAGCCCTGTCAAAGGCTCTCCATGATGCTATAACAAGCACATGACACAGGCGCTTCGGCAGACACACAGATCCAGCCATTCCCCGTGTGGAAACCGCCACGACTGACGGTGCTCTCGGAACGCACCATGCGGCCTTTTCACCCAGGTTCCCGGCGAGGTCTGGCATCAACATCCACAGCAAGAGCCCTGTTCATCAAAGGTGCTTATTACCTGCAAGTTCTCATTTTCAGCATAATCACTTCAGACCAGTGACAGTCACCAGAAAGTACTT